>RWJK01001352.1:0-13706 GCA_004335835.1 Scenedesmus sp. ARA3 | reverse complement strand
GTGTGAGCGCATCGTGGCCAAGTACGGCCACACGCACCTGTCAGCAGGCGACCTGCTGCGTGACGAGGTCAAGAGCGGCTCGCAGGTTGGCAAGCAGTGCGAGGCTATCATGAAGGAGGGCAAGCTGGTGCCCATGGAGGTGAGGCCAGGGCTGTGCTGCTGCGCTGTGTGTGTTGCAGCGTGCTTGCGGGAGCTTGGCTGTGCCTGCAGTGTGCGTGCGAGGTGCATGCTGTCTGCAGGCTTGTTTGCCAGCAGTTTTGCCAACTTGCTGCTATTGCCATGTTGTTCCCAGCACGATTGTAGTGCTGTTTTGATGCGTGGTCAGGTGTGCTACAGGCAAATTTGTTTCAGCAGTGCTTTCTTTGCTGTGGTTATATGTCCTGTGCCACTTGCTGCAATCACGTGTGTTTGGTTTGTCTGCAGGTGACGATTGCGCTGCTGCGCAACGCCATGGTGCGCAGCGGCGCCAAGGACTTCTTGATTGACGGCTTCCCGCGCGCCATGGACCAGGCGCTGGCCTTCGAGCAGATGATCAAGCCGTGCAGGTGGGGCAGCAGCAGCAGAGTGGCACGAAGGCAACATGCAATGCAGCGCACATGCTGTCGTGCCTCATAACCGGCTTTGCTGTATGCTTGTGTGTATCCATGCATGCCAGACCTAAGTCACTAGCAGAGCCTTGCGTGTGCTCAAGCATCACAGCAGAGCATGGGCAACCATGATATTGTAGCGGCACCTTGTGCTTGTGTGTGAAGCTGACTTGTTGTGCTGTTACTGCGCACAGGATGGTGCTGGCGTTTGACTGCCCCGAGGAGGTCATGGAGGCGCGCCTGCTCAAGCGCGGCGAGACCAGCGGCCGCAGCGACGACAACGCAGCCACCATCCGCAAGCGCTTTGAGACCTTTGTCAGCCAAAGCCTGCCTGTTATCTCGCACTACGAGCAGCTGGGCAAGTGCCACCGCATCAGCGCGGTGCCTGCGCCTGAGCAGGTGTTTGCGATGGTGTGCCATGTGCTGGAGCCGACAGCGCGCGCATCGCTCACCATCACATCCTCAGGGCAGCTGCAGCAGAAGCAAGGCCTGGAGGTGGAGCCTGCAGCTGAGGTTCCTGCGCCAGCTCTGGCCTTTGCCTAAGGTCACTGCTTGCGGCTTTGCCAGACCATGTGGTTCAATGACAATCAGCAGCATTTGCTTTGCAGGAGTGCAGCAGTGTGGTGACGAGTACATCCGTGTGTATGACCAGAACCAACTGTTAGAGCGTGTTTGGGGTGGTGTGCGTGCCAAGTACATGCAAGTTCTGCATGGTCGTGGTTTAGGGTTCGATTTTGATCAGCAATAGGCACCTGGAAGTGATGGTGTGGACAATACATGCGCCCAGCATGGTTGGTTGCTGCTGAGTGCGCGTGAGCGTGTGTGGGAGCGGGTGTCGTCTTGCCTGGGGAAGGCAGCAACAGGTTGGCTGCCTGACATGTTGTGTTACGCACCATACAGTATGGGCCATACTTGTACGAACTGTGGAGTGGCAGCATGAAGCTGATGCGGTTTGACTGCTACCGTGAATTAGGGAAGGGGTGCTGGGCTGTGGATGAACGCATTCACACCTAGGCCAGCTTCTCTGCGTGTCATTTTGCAGGGCATGGGGGTCAACGTCGTCAGTGCGCGGAGCATGCGGTGCAATGCAGAAGCAGCTGGGTCGTGTGTGGTGTATGAGAGGGGTTGGGCTGGAGGTGTGTCTGGGTTCTACTCTGGTACTACCTAGCAGGCAGTGCTCGTCTCTATGAGCACTGGTTCTCAGGTGGGCGTGCTGCTGTGTGGGTTTGATACAGGGCAGGGGGGCGGGGGCGCAGGTCAGGGAGCGGTGGTGGCTGCTCACCTGCAATTTTGTCAGGACACCGTGGTTCTGCTGTGGGGGCGTGCCCGGGCTTTGTGGAACTCTGTACAGCTTGCAATGACGTGCTGGAATGTTTCCTGCAACTTTTGCTGCGCTACACATGTGGTGAGATGCAAAGTTGCAGGGCGCAACTGCATGGCGCAACTGCAGGAGGATGGCCTCCCGGCTAGGCTCTATGTGTCAACTTGCAGCTTTCGAGTGTGTGTGGTCAGTGCCACTGCAACGCTTGTGTTGACAGAATGTTTACGTGTATCCGGTGCCTTGCAGGAAACCCATTATTTGGTTGGGCTGTGGATAGATGAGATGTCCGCACACTTGTGGCACTTTGCCACCTGCTGCTGCAAGTGAAGTGCAGCCAGCTTGCGCAGCCAAGCATTAAGTTGGCTGGCCTTGATCTGTAGGTTTGCAGTTACTGTGGCTGAAACATTGTGTTGCAACAAATGCATGACTCTGGTCTGGTCCTGGATTTGTCTTGCTCGTCGAGAGTGCTTGGCTGCTATTGCAGGAATCATGGCAGCACGCAGCACCAGTGCCACTGGGCGTGGCGGCCACTGCAGTGATGCTGGTGCTCTAGCAGTAGCTGCCTGTCTCTGCCTTGAGTCACAGCAGCCTGCTGAGCGTTGGTGCGCTGGCGTGGTCAATGTAACCAATTGTTCCCTTGAGCCTGGCACTTCTTTCACTCGCACATGTGGCCTGGTACACCTGAGTGACTGCTGTTACATCACACCTCTGCTGGGGGTCCCCCTTGATGACATCTTCGTCCTCCCGTGTGGCGCGTGCAGAGCTTTCGTACCACTTGCTGTTGATTGAATACAAATCGCGCAACAGCGCGACCACGATTGGCCGGGGATCGCAGTTCGGCCTGAAGTCCTGCTGCACAATTACTACACTCTGAATCCTTCCAGTACACTGTTTCGGCCGGCATGCAGTTAAGCTTATATGTCGTTCAGGCACCAGTGGCGCCAATTCTAGCTCCCAGGACTTTGCAGCAGCAGCTCTGTAGAGGGTGCCTGTGATGATAGATGGCTAAGCCGCTGACGCCTTCTGAAGTGGTTTTGGATGTAAACGAAAAGGTTTTACAGCAAAGTAAACCGAAAAGATGCAGGGCTCGAGGCTGCGTGTCGGTGAGCATCGCAGAGGTGCTAGCTGCAGTAGCCTGATGGCCATTGCCTGATGCTGCACTTGAAGCCAGCCATCATAGGCATGATTCGCAGCCGTTAGCTGTATCTGTTTGCGAAGCTCAACGTGCACTTCTGCTCAGCCTCCCAGACTGCATACTGCAGCACACAGGCTTCTTACTGCTGCCAGAAACCCCACCCCACCTCACGCCACCCCACACAGCCGTTTCCATCAACCTGCTGCTGCCTGTCCCTTGGTCAAACGGCTCCAACGCTTGCAGGACTACTGGAGCAATGTCAAGGCGCGGCCGGCGTTCATGCTGTTGGTGCCTGTGCTGGTGTTCTGCGTGCTGTGCTCCCTGGGCATCGTGGGCGTGAAGCTTGGCGCAGATCAGTTTGAGGCTGAGACGCGCGCCAGGGCGCAGAGCGTGGCCATGGACTGGGTGAGCAAGCGGGTTCATGGTTCGGCCACTTAGCATAGGGACAGGGATGTTCAGTGTTAGTGTGCAAAGGCAGCAGCGCAGTTGAGCGTGGCCATGGACTGGGTGAGCAAGCAGCTGCTTGGTTTGGCTTGTCTCAGCATGTTGCACTTGTGGACGTGTGATGTTGATTGTTGTGCAGCCATGGCAGCAGTGCAGATTGTGGCCATGGACTGGGTGAGCATGTGGTTTCGTGGTTTAGCCAGGTAGCGCAGGAACAGAGATGTTGATTGTGTCAACGTGCCAGGACGCAGAGCGTGGCCTGGGCTTGCAGGAGAGGGTGGTGGGGCATGCCTGCAGGGTGCTTGGTGGATGAGCAGTCGCAGCTGCACATGCGTGTGGTTCCAAGCACCTACAACATCATCTCATCATCATCATCATCATCATCATCAGCAGCAGCAGCAGCAGCAGCAGCAGCAGCAGCAGCATTCTGGCACCATCTTGACAGCCCACAACCACGCCAGCATGTGGTACACGGGTGCTACATGTCATCCCTGTGCTGCCATGTATGGCAGCATGCGCTGCACAACCTGCAGCACTCGCTCGCCTCAAGCAGCAACTGCAAATTTGTTACACACATTCTGTAACAGGACAACACTACGGGCCACCTCACCGCGTTGCTGCTACACAGGCACCTCACAGCTGCTGTGCGTCTGCCATCTTGTCTGTTACACCTGCAGGCAAGCTCCTTCCGCATGTCAGCTGAGCGCGTGTTCACGCCGCTGGTCACGCTGGACATCATCATTCAGCGCTACCCGGATGTGGCACAGTGAGTGCCAGCGGCAGCAGCAGCAGCAGCAGCAGCAAAAGTGCAGCAGCAGCAGCAGCGGCAGCGGTGTGCTTGCTATACGGCTGGCGGTACTGCAGCAGCAGCAGCAGCGGCAGCAGCAGCGGCAGCAGCAGCAGCAGAGGGGTCGCTGGGCAGCAGCCGTATTTGTCTTGCTCTGCAGGCGTAGCTGCTGTGGAATCTTCAGCAGCAGTAACAGCGCCGTCACCAGCAACCTTAGCATTTCTCTCTCGCTTGTGCCCTTGCTGTGGCACAGCTGTTTCACAGTCGCTGCTGCTGCTGCTGCTGCTGCAGGCTGAAGAAGGTGTTCCCAGAAGCTGCAAAGCAGCTGTTTGACCGGGTGCGTGCCCGGCATGCCTGACCCAGCAGCAGCAGCAGCAGCAGCGTGCAAGCTGACTTGGCCAGAAACCACAGCAGCGCTGCAGCAGGCGCCTGCAGGCAGTATCCTTGCACGAGCAGCTAGCTGCGCAGCAGTTGTGCTAGGGCATGTGGCAGCAACATGGGGTATCCTTGCACGAACATGCAGTACCCTTGCAGCAGCAGCTAGCCTCGCAGCTGATGAGTGCGAGCATCTGACATGAGTAGCGTGCAGCACACGCGCTCACCACGCAGCAGCAGCAGCAGCAGCAGCAGCAGCAGGCGTTTGCGTGTGCACACTAGCTGCTGCTGCAGAGCCGGCTGCTGGCTGCCACGGGCACCAGCGGTCGCGGCAGTGATACACG
Source organism: Scenedesmus sp. ARA3 (assembly GCA_004335835.1). Taxonomy (NCBI): domain Eukaryota; kingdom Viridiplantae; phylum Chlorophyta; class Chlorophyceae; order Sphaeropleales; family Scenedesmaceae; genus Scenedesmus; species Scenedesmus sp. ARA3. The sequence continues at coordinate 8,713 of RWJK01001352.1, read as the reverse complement.
CGGTGGTGATACCACTTGTCCGTGGTGAGCACTGCAGCCGCCCAGGGGCAACAGATTCCACATCTGACAGCACCTGCCTTTGATACCTGTGTGTCTGCCTGGCTGCCGACGCACTGCTGCTGCTGCTGCTGCTGCTGCTGCTGCTGCTGCTGCTGCCTGCAGGTCAATGCTGACCGGGCAGTCATCCAGGAGCTGCAGGTGAGCCCTGATGAGCACAGCGCAAATGTGGTTGGCATGGATTGATTGGCAGCGCCAAAGTGCTTCGCATGGCCAAGGCGGCGGTTGCTGCCGCGTCAGCAGCAACATGCACTTTTGCCCTAGGTGCAGTATGCTTTCAACGCTGCCTGCTGCCTTGATGCATGCCTGCTCGCCTGCATGGCATGCGGCAGTGCTGCCTGCTCATGCTTGTGTGTGTGTCTCTGCTGTTACGTGGCACTGATCGCTGCTGCTGCTGCTGCTGCTGCCGCCGCTGCTGCTGCTGCTGCTGCTGCTGCTACTGCTGCTGTGCCAGGTGAGCCCCATGGGCGTCATCGAGCTCATCTACCCGCTCAACGCAGCCACGGAGAGCGGCCTGGGCCTGGACATCTTTGCACAGGTGAGGGCCTGGCAGGGTGCAGGTTTAGGTGTAACCCCCCGTCAGCAGCAGCAGTAGCAGTAGGAATGGCTTTTGCGGCAGCCTGCCATGACAGATATACAGATATATTGCGGTAGCAGGGGTTGTTCATGTTTGAGTTCATCTGCAACCACAGAGAACGGCCTCAGCCTGGACATCTTCGCGCAGGTGGGGGACAGCGGCAGCAGCAGCAGCGTCTGCCCCAGCGGCGGCAGCGATGTTGGCAGCGCGCTCAAGACCCTTGAAGCACATGACATCATGCTTGCTGCCACACACCAACTCAAATGCTGCTGCTGCTGCTGCTGTCCCTTTCACAGCCCGAGCTGCGTGGCGGTGCGCACCCTGGAAGCACATGCATCATGCTTGCTGCCACACACCAACGTGAATACTGCTGCTGCTGCTGTCGCTGCTGCTGCTGCTGCTGCTGCTGTCTCTTCCTCTGCTGCAGCCCGCGCTGCGCGGCGGTGCGCTCAAGACCCTGGAAGCACACGACATCGTGCTTGCTGCCACACGCCAACGGCCCGCTCTCACACCACGTGTTGCTGCTGCTGCTCCGCTGTTTTACTTCTGCAGCCCGCGCTGCGCGGTGGTGCACTCAAGACCCTGGAGGCGCATGCATCATGCTTGCTGTCACACACTAACTTAAATGCTGCTGCTGCTGCTGCTGCTGCTGCTGCTGCTGCTGCTGCTGTGCCTTTCATAGCCCGCGATGCGCGGCAGCGCGTTCTAGACCCTGGAAGCGCACGACATCGTGCTCAACGGCCCGCTCTCACACCTGCTGCTGCTGCTGCTCCGCTCTTTTACTTCTGCAGCCCGCGCTGCGTGGTGGTGCGCTGAAGACCCTGGAGGCGCACGACATCGTGCTGAACGGCCCGCTGCAGCTGGTTGGGTCAAACTTTGCTGCCGTGGCGCGCATCCCCATCTTCATCGCCAATGCAAGTTTAAGCGAGGACTTCGGCTCAAACAAGACACGTGAGTGTTGAGGATTTCACTGCTCAGTGTTTGGCTTGCTTGTTGTGTCTAAACAGGTGCGGCTGTGGCGCTCATCCCCATCTTCATTGCCAATGCGAGTTTAAGCGAAGATTTCGGCTCCAACAAGACACGTGAGTGAGGATGTTGGGGCTTAGTGGGGATAATGTAAGGTCGATGCTAGCTGTGTTGCATGTCGTCACAAAGAGATCACCTTCAACTGTTGTGTTTTGAGGGGTGGGGTGGTGGCGCGCATCCCCATCTTCATTGCCAACGCGAGCTTGAGCGAAGACTTCGGCTCCAACAAAACACGTGAGCGGCGCAGGGCGGGGCTGAGGGGGTGTAGTGTGCACACAGCACATGAAGCTTGGGACGTGCCAGGGGGGGGTATTGTCAGGTTTATGCTGGGTGGCTTGCTTGTTGTGTTTGGAGGGGTGGGGCAGTGGCACGCATCCCCATCTTTATCGCCAACGCGAGCGTGAGCCAGGACTTGGGCTACGCAGTGCCCACCAACTGCAGCCCCCCGCTGTGCTTCACCCTATCAACCCTTTTGCTTGTTGTGTATGCCGCGCAGTGCCCACCAACTGCAGTGCCCCGCTGTGCTTCAACCCCACCAGCCGTGAGAAGTTCTGGGGCTTTGCCACCGCCATCAGCCCCATGGACGACCTGCGGGCGGGCAACGACAGCAGGCTGGACCTGTTCAAGCAGAGCAACTACAGATGGGCGTGAGTTGACTGGGGTTGATAAAGGGTTTTGCTGACTGTGTTGAATGACAGTAGATCGAGGGTTGACTGCTAGTTGACTTGTTGGTTGACTTTTGATGTGAGAGCAGGCAATGGCGCACCTGAAGCTCTTCCGTCACAGCCACTACAGATGGGCGTGCGTGGGTTGACTGAGGGTTGGCTTTAGGGTTGAGATGGCGTACTGCTGCCACTCACACACATACACACGCTGTACCCCACACTGTGTCGCGGCTGCATTGCGCCTTGTCAATTGCAATGCGGCATGGCGCTACACGCCTGCCAAACGTAACAACAGCTCCTGCAGTCGCAGGCAACCTTCCATCTCATGCACTGCTGGCTTCCTGACTGCCGGCCTGCTGCCACTCAGATGCATGCACATACTTCGAGCTCGCTAACATACATGACTGCTGTCCTTTGCCTCAATCGCAACTGCTGTGATCCTGCTGCTGCTGCTGCTGCTGCTGCTGCTGCTGCAGCATGACGCGGCCGTACACGGCCACGGAGCGCGACAACGCCAAGCTGTTCAAGCCGGCGTCCACCTTCCCGCTCAACGGCGAGTTTGTGTTCTCCAACTCCAGCACCTGGCCGGGCCGGCAGGCGGTGCAGAGCACCATACACATCGCCAACGCAGACTGGCAGGTGAGGGAGCGGCACTGGCGCACTGATGCGCTGGCATGTTGGTCGGTACCAGGTTGAACTATCTTGATGACACCAGGCTCGCTAGTACTGTAGCGTGCGTCTGCTGAAGCCTGTACCATCCACATCGCCAACGCAGACTGGCAGGTGAGGCCGGTGCAGCTGCCAAATTTGATGATTGACCGCAGTTGCCAAGTTATGGCAAAATGGTATTCTTGATGGTTTTGACCGCAGCTGCCAAGTGCACCATTCACATCGCCAACGCACACTGGCAGGTGAGGCCGGTGCAGCTTTGAGACGTATCAGATCACATTGACTGCGGTTGCCGGGCTTCACGTTGCACATGGACTGGCAGGCGAGCCAGATGTGCAACTGTGAGGCGTATCAGTTTGACTGTAGTTGCCAGCCTTTACGTCGCACACTGACTGGCAGGTGATCAATGCAGTGATGGCACTGGCGCACTGCGCACTGGCACGTTGAGCGCTGCCAGACCCTGACTGATTGACCGCCAGGTGTTCCTGGAGCCTGCAGGCGGCTGGCGGCCTGCCTGGGAGCGCAGGCTGGGCGCATACATGCGGTGCTGCCTGACTGCTGCTGCCGCTGCTGCCAGGTGTTCCTGGAGCCTGCGGCAGGCTGGCGGCCCGCCTGGGAGAAGGGCCTACACACATACATAGCCGTCGCCAGTTGCAACATCAGTGTTACTCTGAGTGTTACTCTCTGATATGCAGGTGTTCCTGGAGCCTGCTGCCGGCTGGCGGCCCGCGTGGGAGAAAGGCCTGGCCGCGACTGCCGTGCTGGATGCGGGCATCACTGTTATGGGTCTGAAATGCCAACTCTTTTCCAACTTGTGCGCCCCCGTTTGCAGGTGTTCCTGGAGCCTGCGGCGGGCTGGCGGCCCGCCTGGGAGAAGGGCCTGGCTGCGACTGCAGTGCTGGGTGCGGGCATCATCGGCGTGCTGGTGGGCACCATTCTTGCCTCCTGGGCGCAGCAGCAGAAGCTGCTGGGAGAGGTCATGGTGAGTAAGGGCTTTATGATGGTATGTTGGTTCTGTTTACTTTACATGCATTGCTACAGCCCTGGGCCGCTTTTGCTGGGGAGGCTGCTGACGGGGCGATCAGTGGTGCTTTTGTGCTGGAGATTGACTATGCGTCGACTATGCGTTGACGGCTGGCAGTGTGAAACTGTTGTTGTGCTGGGTGCGGGCATTATTGGGGTGCTGGTGGGGACGATCCTGGCGAGCTGGGCGCAGCAGCAGAAGCTGCTGGGAGAGGTCATGGTGAGGCGGCTGTCAGGGCTGTTTCAAGTTGTAGGGGTTGCTACAGCTTTGGAGCTGTTGTGCTGGGGAGGCTGGCTGCTGGTGGGGCGATCAGTGGTGAGATCATGCTGTGGGTTCGCTGTGGGTTGACTCCGGGCTTGCTGGCAGTTGAATTGGTCGGGGTGCTGGGTGCTGGCATCATCGGGGTGCTGGTGGGGACTATTTGGGGCAGCTGGGCGCAGCAGCAGAAGCTGCTGGGAGAGGTCATGGTGAGCGCTTTGGCAGGTTTTGATGCGCCATGCTTAATTCAGCGGGAGCTGCTACAAGAGTTTGTGGCTGGGCAGGCTTGATGATGGGGCGAAAAGTTCCTCAATGTGTCTGATTTGAGCTGCCACGCGCTGCCGCATTTGATTGAACGTTGCGTTGCAGGAGCGCATTGCGCGGCTGGCTGAACAAACTCCGGCAGGAGAGGCTGCGGCTGGGTGCGATGCTGTGCTGCTGCTGCAACCTGCAACCCAACCATGTGCTGTTATGCGCAGCTGTACCTGCTTGCAATGCGCGGCTGGCTGCCACTACGGCCAAGCTGCAGGAGGGGAAGCTGCGGCTGGTTGGACTGCTGCAAGCTGACCATTGCTTTGCATATGTCACCGCACTCTCCTCCTTTGCCTGCAATCACACGAGCACAATGAACAGCTAGCAGAGGCCACCGCCAAGGGGCAAGAAGAAAAGATGCGGCTGGACTCGCTGCTGGTGCAAGCTGACCACTCAACTGTACGTGTCACCTTGTTGCAACTAAAACAATCTCTTGCAGGAGCGCAACGCGCAGCTGGCAGAGACCACCGCCAAGCTGCAAGAAGAGAAGATGCGGCTGGACGCGCTGCTGGTGCGGCAGTACAACCTGGTGGCGGTGCTGGGGCGGGCGGCAGGCAAGGATGGAGGCAAAGACAGGGACGTGAACGGAGGCAGCGGCACTGGCGGGGGCAGCCCTGACAACAGCACCAGCGCCTCGCGGGAGGGGCTTACACTAGGTGGGTGGCTGGGAAGAAGGCTTGGGAGGGAGAAACATGCTGTGTTGCTGTTGCGCGGGGGAGGGGGGTGATGTTGCTGGGGGTGGGGCACGGCAGTGCAACGTGGTTGCTGTGCAACACGCTGAGCAGGGCCGGCTCTAACGCACAACTCTGTCGCTGCTGCTGCTGCTGCTGCTGCTGCTGCTCACACCGCACCATGCAGACCGTATCGAGGCGATGCGCCGCCAGCTGGCTGTGAACACCAACACTGCCCTCCAAGACATCGGCAGCATCCAGCAGCTGGAGCTGCTGGGGAAGGGCACCTTTGGCAAGGTCTACAAGGGGCTGTGGCGGGGCACCGTGGTGGCTGTGAGGCGCGCTGGCTGTTTGTGTGTGTGTGTCGGTTGCTGTCGCTGTCACACACACACGCACACGATCATGCACATATGCATATACACACGATTGTGGGCACCCGCGCTGTTGCTCTTGGAACATGTTGCGTGTAAGCTTTGTTCTCTGAGTGTGGCGGCTGCGTTGTGCTGGAGCTGCCCTTTAGCAAGGTCTAGAAAGGGCTGTTGTGTCATGTGCTGCCCTGCTGCTGCTGCTGCTGCTGCTGCCGCTGCAGGTGAAGACGATGCTGCTGCCCTCCAACATGAGCGGCTCGGAGAAGAGAGAGAAGATGTGAGGCGCAGCAGCGGCAGCAGCAGCAGCAGCGGCAGCAGCAGCAGCAGCACTGTGCTCACAGTCCTTATGTGGTGTGGCTGGTGTGCGACTGCTGACTCAGCCTTGATACTCGTTGGCGTCCAGCAGCTGCGGCTTTTGCCGCGGCGCGCTCCTCTGGCAGCTGATGCCTTCTTTGCAACTGCATACAGCTGCACAACACGTGCGCAAAGCCAGGAGTTCCTGGCGTGTTGCGCTGCATCAGAAAGGTGGCTGAAGTGTGTGCACTGCCCCTGCTGCCCCTGCCCCTGCTGCTGCTGCTGCTGCTGCTCCCCCCACCAGGGCTGTGATGGAGGCTGCCATCAGCTCCTCGCTGTCACACCCCAACGTGGTGCAGGTGGGGCGGCTGCATTATAACACGTTATGTTAGTTATGCGGAAATCAGGGGCTGGCAATTCAACTGTCTGCGTGCACACGGCCAGCTGTCCAACACCTGTACCATTGTGCCCTTTGCAGTCTTCGGTTGCTGCAGTCGCATTACTGTACAGCTGGTTACAGCGCTTTACCGCTATTGCTGGCGCACCTCTGACTGTGCCGATTTTGTCTGCTGCTGCTGCTGCTGCTGCTGCTGCTGCTGCTGCTGCTGCTGCTGCTGCTGCTGCTGCTGCTGCTGCTGCTGCTGCTGCTGCTGCTGCTGCCAGACGTACACGTACGCCATCCGTGCCATCAGGGAGCTGCCTGAGGAGGGCACGGGCTCGCCACGCAGTGGGTGAGACACGGCAGCAGCAGATCTAGCTAGCAGGCTAGCAGCAACAGCAGCATCAGACAAAAAATGGCAGCATGGCAGCAGTTGTGAGCTGCCTAAGAATACTCGCCACGCAGCGGGTGAGGCGATACAGCAGCAGCACCAGCAGCAGCGGCTAGCCTATGCGGCAACGGTACCCCTGCATGCAGCCAGGTGCCGCTACTGCCCCCCCATGCCCACTCTTTCAGCCGACATGCATCTTGCCCTGATACCAGAAGACATCAGCCGCTGGCCCTGCCTTAATGCTGCAGCCACCTTTGACTGCTGCTGCCGCTGCTGCTGCTGCGTCCTGGCCGCCCCTCTTGCCCGCCTTCTCCCTTTCTCCCCTCCCCCGCAGTGAGCCGTCAGCCGCGCCCACCACCTCCCCCAGCGCCAGTGAGAGTGCACGGCTGGAGTCGCTGCGGCTGAGCTCAACCAGCGTGCCCGCACTGCACAGCTACGAGGTGGGCGATTTTTGCATCAAATGTATGTCAGTCAGTTCCAAAAGCATGTGTGACGGCATGCAACGGTGGAACCTGCACAGCTGCAAAGCAACTGTGTGCCACCAGTAGAGCTGGGCAGCACGTGCAGCTGGCGGCGGCGGTGTGTATAACTAGTGCGGCTCTGGCTGGCTGGCTGGCTGGCTGAGGCTAGCTGGCTGTGGTGTGTTGTGTCATGCCAGCTGGAGTTGCTGAGGCTCAACTCAACCAGCGTGCCAGCACTGCACAGCTACGAGGTGCGTGGTGCTTGGATTTGTGCATTGAGCGCAACCGTCAGTCGTAGAAGCATTCATAACTTGCACAGCTAGCAGGTGAGGGTGTGGCGCCAGTAGAGGTGGGGCAGCACGGGCAGCTGGCAGCGGAAATGTGTGTGGTGTCAGGCTGGCGGGCTGCGACCGGCTGCCTGTGGTGTTGTATCATGGTGGCTGGAGTCGCTGAGGCTTAGCTCCACCAGCGTGCCTGTTTTGCACAGCTACAAGGTGAGCAGGAGGCGCGCTGTGTCGCCTACTCTATACATCAAGTAGCTGCAGCCCGCCCAGAAACAGCTGTGCTGTGCGGTCTGCGCGTGCCACACTCGGCGTGTATGAGCAGTGCGGCGCGCACATATTGCTCTGCCGATGTGACACGTCTTGCTGCTCCTGCTGCTGCTGATGCCGCCGCCCCTTTGTTTTCAAACTTCAGGTGCGCCTGGTGCTGGAGTTTTGTGACAAGGGCTGCCTGCGTGAGGCGCTGGACGCGGGAGCCTTCCTGCTGGCAGGTGCGGCGCTGTGTGTTATAATGTGTGGTAATGTGTACATATGTTATATTTGACAGGGGATGCGATGTGGTGTTGAGGGCGGCTGGACGCGGGCGCCTTCCTGCTGGCAGGTGCGGCGGCTTTTTGTACTCGGGGCTGGAAGTGGGGCAAGGTGCTGTGCTGGTGTGTATGCATGTGTGTGTGCAACAAATGCAAGCATTAAAACATCCTGAGCTGTAGTTGCATGAGGATGTAGTGCTTTTGTGATGCAGCTTCAGGACATTTTCATTTTGCAGGAGATTGGCAGCGCACTGTCTCATCACTGCTGCTGCTGCTGCAACTTGCGCAGGGGATTAGCAGCACACTGTCTCATCACTGCTGCTGCCGCTGCTGCTGCAAGTTGAGCCCGCACACTGCCTCATCACTGCTGCTGCTGCTGCTGCTGCAACATGCGCAGGTGGTGGCGTGAACTACGCGGCCATCCTGGACACTGCTGCTGACGTGGCCAAGGCCATGCTGCACCTGCACTCCCTCAACGTGCTGCACTCAGACCTGTGAGTTGGGTTTGGTGTACGACCAGCAGGCATAAGGATATTGCAGAAGGGTACAGGGGCGCACAGGAGGTACAGCGCAAGCAGCACATGCACATGCACAGCCTCAACAGCTGCACTGAGACCTGTGAGCTGGCCGGGGCACAGGGGGGTAACATAGGGGTACAGCGCAGAGGGGAACAAGGGTGAGGTTGCAATAGCCTGCAAGCGCTGACCCTCATTCTGCTAGCCAGCGTCCTGATAGCCTGCAGCACATATC
>RWJK01001350.1:0-21545 GCA_004335835.1 Scenedesmus sp. ARA3 | reverse complement strand
CTCCTGACTGGGGTTCCCACTCCTCGTTGAGTGGAGCATGTAATGTAATGTAATGTAATGTTTTCTCTTCTTGAAATGTTATGCTTTTGCATGATATCCACCTGACGAGACTGTATACATGACAAAAGGGCGGTAGACTCTACCCCACCACCGGGTGTCAGCAGCTGCGGCAGCTGGGCAGGTTGCAGGCCATGAGGGGTAGCCTGCTGAGTCGATTTGTTTGCTGTCTAACATCCATGAAAATGGCACGCAACCCACCTGAAGGTAAGACGCAACAGCGACCACTGCCGACTGTGAAAGGGCGGGAGAATGTGTGCGTTTGACAAAGCTGCTGATACGCGTATCTTCACGTACGTGAAGCTAGCCCAACCCTTCAGCAGTTGGTAGTTTTTTACAGTTGCCATGACCTTACGTGTTTTTGAGTTGAGAGGCTACTGCGCCGAAGCAATGTCTTATGCGTTTTGCAACTGGCTTGACGCCCTACTTTGGTAACTGGAAGTTTACAGCGCACTGCACCTTCTAAATGCTGCAAGATCTGCCGTCCTGGATTACACCTAAAGCTGTAAATACATATGCGAAGTTTGGGTACGGGGATGCAATTAGTGACCAGTGCTGCGTCCACAACATGCCATGGCTGCCATATAAAATCTGGTGTACAACCAGAGCACAAACTGTGTGCACAACTGCGTGCACATCTGCACTCTGGAACTGCGTGCACATTTGCACTCTGGATGAGCAAAAGCTCAAATTACAAATGCACAGCAGCCTGGGTGTGGGCCACGACACAGAGGCAGCTGGCATGCCCGTCAGCAACAGCAGGCATCGGCACCAACATCACGCAACAGAGTGTGTCGGATGGTCCTGCTTGATGCTGCGCTATGCATATGCACCATATGGTGCGCTGGCATAGCTTGCACAGCAGTTTGCAGGTTGCTCCAAATGGAACAAGCACTGGACCTGCATGCCATTGTAACATGAGTTATGTTGTCCTGCCACTACCTCAGAAGTGCTCAAGCCTCAAGCCTGAGCATTCACCAGTCTCACTCGCCTGTGTATCATCAGCCACAAGGTGAAGAGTGTCAGTTCACCTACGTCCTGAGCTGTCAACCATCGACATTCCCACGAAAATAATCAGGTCCGCAAAAAGGCCACTGTATCCCAGACAGTACACAGTTTTGATTGATAAGCCAGCTGAACAACTGGTGCGCTGTCGCTGTGTGCAGCCACTACAAGATCACACATGCAACAGTTGGACACAAAGTACCAGGTGAAATAGCGTTGCAGCAATCCTCAAGCTCCAAACACTGGCCAACATGGCTGGTAAGAAAGTTGTTGTGTATGTTGGCATCGAACCATCAGTACTGGTTGTCAAGAAAAATGACTTCACCACTGATGCAGCAGGCAGCCATTGCAAGAATGAGATCATCAGCAACCTTTCACAAAAAAACTCAGATGAAACCATCCCAACACTCAAGCCTTCGTCAAGTCAAGTGCCGTGCAAGCTTTCTTTCAAGACTTCGCTGCAGGGGAAGCTGGAAGGCCTTGCACACAATTGCTGCGGCCAGAACATCTGATAAGGCATGCGATTGACGTCGCAAAACCAGATGTCAGTGACAGAACTAATAACGCAGCGATCTAAAGCCTGCTTCAGGTGCAGATGTGGTGCATATCCTCACACATGTCTGCTGATATTAGTCAGGATTAACAACAAGCCATCAGGTGGCTGCCAGCTCTGAAGCAGCATAAAACACCTACAGATCGGAAATACAACTACATAAAAACGCATAGGAGCTGTTGGCTGCAGGTTCCTGCAGCAGTACTGCCAGCATGCAACAACCAGCGCTTGCCAATGCTGGACAAACCAAATGCTGCCTTGTATGAGACCGAGCTGTCTACTAGCCTTGGCGCTGCCTGGTCTAACGACAGCTGTGAGCGCTCAGGACAAATACATATCAGGCGTAATGGTCACTGGAAGCTCACAACAACTGCAGCTTTGATGACATCACCCCAAGTTCAAGGCTGTGGTGACACTGCGCATGCTCTAGTTGCTTGCAAGGCCAGTGGCTGCTGCTGGCTGCACCTCAGGAAGCTCCTACTCCAACGCAGCGGCCACGGCCGGCGCAGGTTCTGGTGCATCAGTGCCCTGGCTGCCTCCTGCAAGCTGCTGAGCTGCATCAATCTGCTCTTGGGTGATTTGCAGGGCCTGCTCTGTCTGCTGGATGACCTGCAGCGCCGCGGCGGGCTGGCGCAAGGCTGCCAGGCACACCGACATCAGGAAGGCGCCTGCTGCAGCGCCCAGCTCCTGTTCCACATTCTTCATGATCGCGGCGTGCGCAGCAACACGGTCCTGACCTGCAGTGCACAGCAGGCGCCAGAGGTTGATTGCCAGCCGCTGTGGCACGATAGGTGTGATAGAAAGATGGCTGGTTTAGTAGGCACTTAGGAAGCTAACATCAGGATCATCATGATCCATGTGCAATGCAGTATCTGCATGCATGGTGGCAAAACATGGTTGCTGTAGGCAGAGCATATGGACGGCAGTGGCTGGCACCATGGTTTGCTCCCTTCGAACTCACCCTCTAGCACTGCCATGTCAGCCATGTAGCTTGAAAAATGTTTTCAGTGCAGTGGAGCCTTCAGTCTCGGCCTGCAAGCACAGGATCGAGATATGCAGCAGGTGGGCAGGGGAAAGCACAGAAGCATCAGCAAAAACTAGTACTGAACAGCATGAGGCCCGTTGAGCACTGAAGGACGGTGTGTTGCAGATACATGGGTTTTTTCATTGCTTTGGTAGATCTCGGAGACTGCAGGGCATCACGCGCTGGGAGCTTGCTCGAGGCATCTCATCCTTCGGCCACGAGCTCTGTTTCGCAGTTGAGCGCAACGGCAGCTGCTGCACGAGATGGCGTGACAGGCACGCGACGCACGCTTTCAAATTCCAAGATCATATCTCACGCTGAATTTGCATTCCTCACCTTGTTCGACGACGAACAGCACGCTTCTGTTTCTGTAGTGCTGGTGCTTGACCACAGCGCAATGAACACGATTGCTACAGTCCTTTGCGTATACACACAAATGTAAATTCAAGGCAGTTCAACAGATGTAGGTGTAGTGGCCGGGTCGACACAGCTCAGTAGTGCTATATGAGGCGACGAGCGCGTGTGATAACGATAGATAACAGTACTGCCGACCCATGTCATGGGTCCATTCCATGTCAGACATGAAATGAACAGCTACCCGAAAATCTTATTATTGAAAGCAATATCAATAATAAGTGATATCATGAAACACGGCTTCTGCAGAAGCGGGCGTGTCGGTTTATGTTCAGTGCTGCTGACATGGCAGCTAGGAACGCCTATGGCATCACAGCCATACTGTTGATCAGTCTTAACCATGTGAATAATGCTTGTTCTGATTTATTTTGAAGACCACTGTTATTATGTGCGTCTTACACTTCATGCAATATAGCAGAAGTACACGTCTGAAGTGCAGCACTAGCACAGCTCTCATTGCAATGTTGTCAGCTTGAAGTCCTTGGTGAGGCTCTATATCGGCTGGAGCGCTATGATTAACCCTCGATTTGATAGCTTTCATTGCAACGTGACCACGAGCAGGTAGTTGGCTTCACGCGAGATACGGTAGTCATTCAGCAGGGTACCCTTGTGATGGCGTTGATCCGGCCTGCAGAAGGGAGTTACTGACTTACAGCCACAAACATCTGGAAAAAACAATATAACACTCTATGTAGCCACCATTACACGCAGCACCGCAGACCACACATCAGGGCGCACAAGACAGCAAAAACTGCTTTCCTGCGGCACAACTCGGCCACGCAAGAGCGGTCTTGCATACCACACCGCCGTATCAGCACACACAGCCAATACAAAAGACTGCAGCACACAGTAACTCACAATTAACATTTAGCAAAAGTTGCACCGGGCAAACCCTCCCATAGAAAGTGAGCTATGGCTTAATGGTTACATGATGATGCTGAGGGTACCCTTGTGCCGTCGCTGCCGACCTGGCCAGTGGCCCCATGGGGCAGCGGTATCAGCCAGTTAACATTACGTAAGGGTACCCTCGCCAGTCATCAGTATACGGCACACCTTGACTGCATGCCTGCCATCATACTGTTAGTTTTGAAATCTCATTATCAGTTTGGGGAATGCCCGGTGTAGCGATTGAGAGGGGAATTTTTGTATTGTTGTAAGCTTACAGTCCTACAAGACATGTCTGGCATAAGTCAGACATGCACCACACATGGCAACTCCCAGTTGCGGATCGCCTATTCAAGGCTGGACACAAAAGCATATCATGAGGGTTGCTTGTGCTTTGCAACAGGCTGGCACGGCATCTGACAGCAGCAGCAGCAGCGCCGCTCCGCCTGTCACAAGAAGAAGAGCCGCTGGCTATCGTGCACGTGCCGTGCAACGAGGCACCGTGCTCACGGTAAACATACGGAGAACTCACCATGCAGAGGGTGCATCTCGGCTGTGGCCATGCGCAACAGCATGGAATGATGCTGTTTGCTCGAAGGAGTGGCGAGCTTGAAGTGCAGATTGCCCATGCCTGACCAGTGCACACATACAGAAGTAGTCAACAATGCCACAGGCCGGACACAGTCTGCGGCTGAACATGCACGGCAATCACCTGCCTGGTCGGTTTGCTGGCCTAATGTGCATCCTGTCAATACAGCCATTGCCAAAACAATACCCTGTTGCAGTCAAAAGTCCAACGCCAAGGTTTTAATCCATAGGTTGTGTATGCACACATGCGTACCTCACTAAATCAAACCAGCCACGCAATATATATGTTGTTGCAACATAGCAAAAAAGTGCTCATGCAGAGTGCACGCTCATGCTTGCGTGGCACATGCCCAAGCTTGTGGCGTGGATGACACACCTGCCAAATTCTGTACACACGTGCGTCTCTCCTGAACAACACAGTTAACCATTCACATCAGCACAGCCCCAATGGCACAGCGCATGCACATGCATTGCATTGATCACGGCCTCACCACGGACATCTACATGCACAACACAAATCAATCACACAGCCAGCAGCAGATGTTGCCCTGGCAGTGCATGATCTATCCCGCAGGCGCCCCTGGGCTGGCTGCCTTCACTGAAAAGGCCACCATCTCATGTGCGATGTAGCCCAGCAGGGCCCAGCAGCAGCAGGCCACCGCCGCCCGCAGCGTGGAGCTGCGCGGCACGCAGTTGAACAGCATCGCGCCATACAGCCACGCCACCTGCAAGCGTGGCAGCACGCAGCAGCGGCACGCACGCCGCAGCATAGAGTGGGCAGAGGGGCTGCAGCTATTTCCGCGAACTAGCATAGACAGCGCACAGAGCAGTGGTTGCTTCACGCCATGTCATCATCTGGTGGCAAACAAGTGCAGCAATCAGTCCCTGGGATTTGTTTGAAAGCAAGCAGCAGCTGCCAAAGACAGGCATCTGCACCCCACGCCTGCTAACAGGCGTACCTGCCATTGCGCAGTGCACATGCACAGTAGTGAGTAGTGCCAAGGGTTGCGCAACCATCCCAAGCACGATTATATGTTCAACACCAGCCTCTGCTGTAGCTAGCTTGCCTAATTGAAGTCTACTTCAGCTCACCGGCCAGATGACCACCAGCATCACTTTTCGCTGCAGCGGGTCGGCCTGGTGCAGCAGCCACCAGCGCACAGCCGCCGCAGCCAGCGCCACGCATGCGTGCAGGTACCAGCCCTTGGCGTCGTATGTCACCCCGCTGGCACTGCTGCTGCTGTGGGCAGTCAGCCGCTGCTGCTTTTGCAGGCTCGCAGGAATGCCGGCCTTGCCAGCTGTGGGCCCTTCGGCTGCAGCTGCTGCTGCTGCTGCCTCCAGCTTGGCCAGCTGCTGCTGCAGGGTCTGTACCTTATCCGCCAGCTGGCGCCAACACGCAGCAGCAAGAAATCAGCGGGGATGTCACAAACAAGCAGCAGAGGCTAAGCACGAGATCATGAGTAGAAGGGGCTGCAAGAGCTGCATGTGTGCCCGCTATTTTCAAGTTTTCCGTATGAGAGAAGCAGCAAAGGTGCAGCTTGATCCACCCAGACACGGTGCCGGGAACAGCAGCTTGTGCAGGGCCTGCTGCATGCTGCCACTGACGGGGCGTCTAGCAGTGGTGCTGGAGCAGGCGCTGCAAGCACTGCGAACTGTGATGGTTCAAGTGCTGCATGCTGCAGCCCACCTCCAGATTCCTGGCCTGCACCGTGCTCTTCTCCAGCTGGGCCCTGCCCAGCTCGCCCTGCAGCAGCTGCAGGCACGGCACAGCAGCAGCAGCAGCAGCAGCAGCAGCAGCAGCAGCAAGCCGGTGCTCAGCTTGCCGACTGCAACCAGCTGTGAAGTCCTGCTGCTAGCACAGCGACCTGCACGCCTGATGCACCCTGCCGCAGCGCCGACACGCATAACCTTTGTTAGCGTTGACACGCACAACCTTTGTGAGCGTCGCAGGTGCCACCATGTTAGCATTGCACAGCTGCCCCGCCATGCCTGCTGCGCACCAGATGTTGCACAGTGCATGCTGATCAGCAGGCGAGGAGGACCGCACGGCACTGGCTGCAAGTGCAAGACAGCACGCGCAAGGTGTCACTGCATCCGAAACTGCTCGCCCAGCAGTCAACCCTGGTGTGGTGGCCAACACAGCTGTTGCAGCATGGCGGTATAAACCAGCATGGGCGGTATAATCCAGCCGCCAAGGACTCTCACCAATAGTTGCCTCTGCTGTGCTTTGTTCTGCTGCTGCAGGCCGGATATGGTCTTCTGGTAGGAGCCAATCTGCAGCAGCACAGCACATAGCGCTCGGTTCACAAACACGGCCATATTGCAGTTGAGATGGAAGCGGCCGGCCTTGCAGAGCAGAAGCGCAGCAACTGTGCAGGTTCAGCGCAGCGCGCACCTGTGCTTTGTGCCCAGGTTGGCGTGTGAGGAAGGCCAGCAGGTCACACAGCAGCGTGTCGGCCAGCTGCAGCCAGAACACTGCAACGCGCAAAGGCAGCTGCAGCGCCCTGCCAGCTAAGCTTCCGGCATACAGTGCAGGCGCTAGCGCCAGTGCCATGGCCCTGGACACGAGCGATGCGCCGTGTCTGTTGCGCAACTGCCGCTGCTGCTGAACGGACATGTTTTCTGCAGCTGCAGGTGTGCGGCTGTTGCCTGCTGCGCGATGAAGGACTTGGCTAGTAAACTGTACAGAAGACGGTGCAGCAAAGCCACAGAACAGCGCATGTCAGCCTTGAACATGGGTGTCTGCAGGATGCTGTCTTGGTGCAAGGATACACCAGCTGCAGCTGCTTCAAGCTGGTCTGTTTAGGAACTAGGAACTAGCGGGAGTAGCAGCAAAACCAGAAGATTGAAACGTTGTACTTACAATAACTGCCTCACTTGTTGAAGGGTTGAACAGGTCCCACATACAACTTTGAGTTGGTGGGAGCACCGAAGGGTGTATGTGGACAAAGCACTGTGCTCTCGTGCTCTTGTCTCGCGAAACATGCACTGCAGGAAACTGCGTCACAGTGACATCAAGAACAGCCATGGGAGTGCAATCGGCAGGCGTGTCAGCTTCGATGAAGTACAGTGCAGCACTGTCACCTATTAACAGGTCGGATTTGTGACACTGGCAGCATCTGCAAAGCCACCAGCAGTCACAAGGCTTGCAGGAACATGTTTTTGGCTTTGATCTTTTGTTTTGCTCGTGCCCTCCAGCACTAATCAACCGTGTTGAGCTGCTCGGCCCAGTCCAATCTTGCCCTGCCCGGCCCAGCAGCGTTTGCAACAGCAAAACACAGTTTCAAACAATCATTCAACATGCCAGACGTCGAGCAAGCAGCGGAGACTGCTCGCTTCTGGGTGTCCTTTGGACAGGCAGCTGGACTAGGTGGGTGCTGCTGCATGCAGTAAGCTCACTGCACGCAGGGGCCTGCAGTCGTTTGACCCCTTCATAACGGGATGTTGTTTTTGCTGCAGTTGGAGTGACCGCAGCAGCGACGGCCATTGGTGCAGCCATTGCCTCCAAGGCAATCGACAACGTGCGTGTTGGTTCAGCAGCACATCAGGCCTGTGGCAACGGTTGATGTGCATGCCAGCAGCGGGAGTTGGAGTTGGAAGCAAACGTTGCACTGTGGCATTGGATGCGAATGTTTGTTTGTGAGTGCCACCAAGCCTGGCTGCATGACGTGCAGTGATGCAGCTGTTCAAATGCATCAGTGCCCGAGTGTTGCACACAGTGCATCTGTCACAACGCAGGCTGACTTGTTGCTTCTGCTGCTGCTGGTCTCTCTGATCATGCAAACCAACTGAGCCTCCGCATAGATGCGAGCAGCTGTTATGTTGCTGCCTGACTGCTGCTGCTGCTGCTGCTGCTGCTGCCACGTGCAGGTTGATGCAGCTGCCCTTGAAGACATGGGAGCAAGCAGTAGCAGCAGTAGCAGTCAACGGCGCAAGCGACTCACTCTAGAGCAGGCAGAGCAGCTTCAGCAGCAGCAGCAACAGCAGCAAGAGACAGATGGTAAGGAGTGACATACTGCAGCACACCCAGTGGTGCAGCGTGTAGCATGTTGCTCCATTGGCCTTCCTGCTTGGAATTGCGTGACAGCAAATAGTGTGCTGCTGGTGTTGCGTACCGCCACGTGTCGCTGCTCTCAGTATGCAACAGTGGGTGCGGCTGCATGCGGGTTTCTGAAACCCAGTAGCAGTACTATGACCGACAGTCTGGTGCACCATCAAGGTCTGTTTCCTGCCCAGCAGCATACACCTGCTCCATCCTGCAAGGCCAAAATGATGTTACCCTTGGCGAGCCATGTGTGCATGGAAGTGGACAGTCGCATGCGATGCTGTTGTGCTTCGTCATGTGGCTGTTCTTTGTTGGTTCTAATCTGGTATGTGCAGGACCGCGGCGCTGTAGAGTGTTCGCAACTCAAGGCACTGGCATGGGTGACAGTAGCACAGGCCCAGATTATTTTTGACTCAGATCAGCAAGGCATGTGGCCGCATCTGCGCAGCGATGCCAAGACACAGCTGTGCCGTCACATGTTGCGGACTGGCTTGTGTGCAGGGATTGCTCACGACACTCGGCTTGGCAGCATGTGCAGCAGCTGGTGTGGCATGCAGCGCTGTGCTGTGAGCCCAGCAGACATCGGTGTGGAACATGCACCCATGCAGCACCAATTGTAGTGTCACGTCATGGTGATACGATGACGGCTGCCACGGCGTGGCTCGTCATCATCAACCATCCATCACCAGACTTGTTGAGCACCAGCTGCCACGGCGCACCTGCCGCAGCTGCACAACACAGCCACACACAGCTTCAACTGCGCATGATGCCTTGTGAGACATGCTGTTGTGCAAAGCCGAAAGTTGCCATTGCTGCCAAGCACGATTTGTGTGTTACACGACAGGAACACAGCCCGTTTTTCGAGCCAATGACAGGCTCATTGGGCAACCACTAGATCAACCAACTTGCAAGCATCAAGCACCTGATGTTTGATACGTTCGCGCCTGGCATCCTTGTCCACACAGTGACTGGTGTGTGCTCTTGCAGCAACGCATGCACAGGTGCCTCATGATGTAACACTTGTATCAAGTTACGTTATCAAGATTAAATCTCATGCTTGCACATTCAGCATGCCTCCTGTCCGTTGCCTTGCCCTTGCTGCATTCAACCAAGTTACCGAGTTACCAAAATTACGGTGATTGTGACAACGCCAGCCAGCCATATTTGCAACGGACCTCATAACGTCATGAGGCCTTCTCCCTGCAATATTGCACCCATGCACAAGCTTGATTACCAGTAATATGCAAAGCCCTGAGGGCGTGTTTGATCCGTTACTTACTGGCTGGGCATTGTGCCTCATGTCTGACACCGCTCGCTGTGTTCAGGCATGGCAGGCATTGGTACAGCATCAGAACAATAGGCACAGCGCCATGAGCACAGCAGCAACAGCAGCAGTACAAAGGAAGAGTTTGCCTCTGTAGAAAGTTTATGTTGTTTGCCTGTCACAGGTTGTGGAGGCCTGGCACGTTGAATGCCCCTGCTGGCAGGGTTCTGTTGTGAACCTGTTCAGAACCTGAGGGATATTGGCCCATCTCACCACCACCAGTTTGCGCACTGCACTGAACGTGAAATTCTTCCCGTGCCTGCTCTAGAACGCATATATTCAATGCACTAAACGCGGTGCAATGAAGCATGCCATGCTTCAGCATGCCATGCCATGCTTCAGGCACACCAGCCTGATGCTGTAGCACTTTGCTGGCAGTGTCACAGGCAGTGGCGGTTTGGTGATGATCCCGTGAAGCAGTGAGCAGCAATCGTCTTGTGTATTACGATGGTATTTTTTTCTGTGCTCGTACACTTGTTTGATAAGGCCCTCTTCCGGTGCAGACTGCAAGCTTTGCCAGGCTGGCACACTACAAGCGCCAGTTAGAGCGGCCTTGCGCAGATCTGTGCTAGACGCTAGATTATTTATAGGTTTCTATCTGTCACACCTACCGCAAGCGTCATTGACAGGCCCCCCAGGCCTAAAAGTAAAAAGACTGTACATGTTGTGCACAACGTCCTGGCTTTAATGGGCAGGCAGCACGGCGACACTGTATGCTGACTCAGCAGCTCAGTGAGCTGAGCCGGGCTTGTTTGCGTACACATGCCATGGACACGGTATGGTTCGTTCAAAAGAGTGTTGATGGAACCGCTGGCTGGCAGTATCATGCTGGAATGACGAAAAATAGATCCTTGATGTGTCTGATTTGAATCAATTTAATCTGGGGAGCGTTTCAGCTGGTGTGGTTTCGAAATCAGCGGCTTCTCAGTGGTATCGTAGATGAGTTCCATACGAATGACAAGACTTTATCTGTTGCTAAATATATATTTGGCTTCAGCTGGTCGTAGGGGAAGGGCGGGAGTCCCGTGGCACTGTTACACGGTGTTATGCCCTGTCCTTTGCCCTCCGTTGATTCCGCTCTCTGAAAAGAGAGCGTAGACACTTTCACTTTCACTTTCACTGGCTTCAGCTAGAACCTCGGAGTGGCCCTCCCTCACAACGTGGCACAGCGTCACAACCTCCGCCCCCTGGTGACTTGTACTCCTTAGTTTGCATATGCCATCTAAACGTGTTGCAATGGCATGAAATCAAACATAAGACATGATAAGTGATATCACTATGTGCAAAATACGTGTAGGCGCCGAATAGTCTCCGAATTGCTGCCCGTATGGGCCCATGCATGCATCGGCGTTCGAGACAATTTCAACGCGATGCGGCTTCGCTCGCCGCTACCGATTGAGTTTATTAAACGTTTTTTCCAAAGAAATCAACATTATCATGTTTCAGGCAATAAAAGAAAAATTGTATGAGAGATATTCATTGATTATTAGACAAATGTGCACTGCACTGTGCACTTGTACAAATTCTGTGGGAATCCATGTTGACCAGTTCAAATAAAACAATTTTTCATTGTCAATCATGTTTGTGAATGCATGCGAGTGCTCGTGCCAGCAGCTTAATTTGCGCCGCTGGAGCGGTGGCTGCAAAATTGTGCTGGCGCGCATACAATGATAGGGCACATTCGGCGGACGTTCAGGGCTGTTGAAAAGTAAACGAATAATAAAATTTGTCAAACATTATCATAAACAACAACAATAGTCAATTTGTTGAACCACATGTGCGGGGCTTTGAGAGGTGTAGACAGGTGCCGCTTCCGCGCTGAAAGATAGTCATGTTGTTGCGCACTGTCTTCATAGAAGCTTATGATAACTGCAATTCATTACAAACATGAATGCTTTTTTGAGTTGAAAAGTTGTAACCAAACTGTGCGGCGAAACGCAAACAATTCGGCGGTGCCACCAAGACAGCATCAAGAGAGCCCCTCCCGCCACTGCCGGACACCGTGACGGTGGCACCGCTGCCTACGGAAAGTGAGTTTTTCAACGTTTAAATAATATTAATTAAGTTTTTTGACGGAACAGTGATTTTTTTGTTGTGTACTATCAAGGTAAAGGGAATGGTCGCAATTGTTTCCTTCATTGTGCATATCAGGTGTATCAATTACCGGTGCAATAATTTCATCATTCGTTACAACTTCGATGATATGATAACCCCTTTTTTTGCGAAATTTAAAGTAGCTACGGCGGTGTTTATCCGTCTCGGCGGTCTGCCAGCGCGCAAAAGTGTGCGTATAAAAGACCCGACCACGACCCGAGGTATCATCAAGCTCTCCAAACACACATACGTGGTTTGAGGTTGTTCATCACATTAAACCAGTATAAATTTGCAAAGTGAGCCGCCCTCGCCGACAGCTGCTTGGCGCTGATCCCTTAGCTGGTTTGTGCTCCAGCAAGCAGCGTGCGAGCATCAAGTATCCATCATGTTTACTACGTTTCTGCTGTGAAAATGTTAATGATCGAATGTGCTTAAGATCAGTTAGCGATCTGAGGCGTGATCCTCAGCTGCAGGCACTGAACTGTCATGGTCAGTGCAACCATCCTAACAACACCATCACCAGCAACAGCAACAGCCTGATGACTTGATCCAGCTGCCATTGCCACCAAACTAACCAACTTTCCTGTCTGGGCTGCTGTTGGTGCTTCAGGAGGAAGCAGCACATCCCTCACTCAGCATGCGCTCCTCCATGCGGGCGCTGCTGCCCCTGGCAGTCCTGCTGCTGGGGCTCCAGCTTGCAGCTGCAGGCCGCACACTGCAGTCAGCTCCTCGTGCCACCCCAGTGCAGACGAGCCGCAACCAGTTTGTTCAGGTGCGCTTCTGACCAATGCGGTATATAATCCTGCATTATGCTGGAGCCTGCTGATACATGTCAGGCTGCCATGGTGCTGCATGAGCAGGCGCTCAGATCCTCCCTGAACCCCCGCGTGTCTCACACTTGGCAGCCATCAGCGAGGATTGGTGTGGCAGCAGTCGGCATCTGACTTGTGTTCTGTCCATGCCCTGCAGGCCACTTGGGGTCTTGAGGGTGTCACCTGCGACGACGTTGCCAGTGAGCTTAGCGACAGGAATGTGAACAACACCCTGGCCAAGGCTGTCATCGCTGACTTCCAGGCTGCCCTCATCGCTGCTCAGCTGCCCCAGGCAGCCAAGACAGTGGTGGCTGTGCGCCAGCCATGCGTCACATTCACGGTGAGCACCCACGGCCGCTACGTCGGCGCCATGTATCTAGACGCATGTGATGCCCCAGCTGCTGCCCAATTTGATGGTGATTGCACAGCCTCTGGTCCTCAGCAGAAGGAATGCAAAACAACGCTTCCACATCATGGGTCGCCCTTACTGCTCTGTGGTGGCCGCTGGGGGTTGTAAGGCGGCACTTTTCAAGCTCTTGCATATCTGATATTGACTGTGCGTGCTGCTGCCCCTGCTTCTTGCAGATCAATGGCACCAAGTACGCCTCCTACAGGACCATGATCAAGTTCAATGGCACCACCGACACTGCCGTCAAGGACGCGATGTTCAATGCCGTGGGCGGTGTCAGTGCTGGCCGCTGCACTGGCGGCTACAACACCAAGCTGTACAAGACTGTGGCAGCTCTGTTCAAGCCCTTCAAGGTGTCACAGAACAGTGAGTGGCCGGCTCTGCTGTGCATTGCACATGCTGCACGCTCACATCAAAAAAAACCTGCAGCAGCTGAACCAGCGGACTGAAAATACAGCAGCAGCTATATTGTCAGAACACCTCAGCAGGTTGCCTGCAGCAGGCAAAACTGCTGGCGTCAAGACAGCAACAGCATCTCCAACAGAAACAATCTGCAGGTCATCATCTTGTGTGTCGAGCTTGCCAATGCCACATTCTGAAGGCTGCCGTTCCTTGCTGTGCACTGCTGCTTTGCAGACGGCAACAGGCAGAACTCCTTCTTCCCCAACGGCCCAGGCGCGACCGGGTTTGGCGACAACTGGGTGGAGTACGCAGGTGGGTGGGCACCTGGCTGAGCAGCAGGCCTGAACAGCCTACAGACTGGCACTGCGTGAAAGTTGCAGTGGGTCAAGCTGCATGCAAGAGAGCATAGTTATCGCCTCTCAGGAGCAGCAGCAGGTCATGTTGCAACAGCTGGTTCTTGCAATGTGCGGAGTAGGGTGGGCAACTCACTGCTGCTCTGTGCCTGCTGCTGCAGCGCCCAACATGACTGTGTGCGCCCCCGTGGTGCCCAGCCCCAGCCCCGCGGTGCCCAGCCCAAGCCCAAGCCCCAGCCCTGAGGTGCCCAGCCCAAGCCCCAGCCCATCTCCCAGCCCGTCTCCTGTGAGTTGTCGCACAACAGAACAATGCATGCCAGGAGATACCTTATGGCTGCAAATGCGGTTGCAATTCTTTGCATGTCGCCTATTTGCAACACAGCAGCTGTGCACTGTCAGCAGCACACCGCGCCTTTTTGCCTAATTTACTCACCACTGAGAGGCATCCTGCTGCTGCTGCTGCTGCTACTGCAGAACCCCTGCGTGGATGGTGCTGCACCTGACGCATCAGGCGCGTGCGTGTGCAGCAACAGCACCACCCCCGCCTTCAACGGCAGCAGCCTCATCGCCTGCCTCAACAGCACCAACCTGGCCTTCTGCCCCGCCTCCGCACCCGTTGAGGTCAAGACTCTGGCAAACGTCCCCGTGGTGGTGCAGTGCATCACTGAGAGCACACCCTGCCCCACTGGCTTCACCCTGGTGCTGTACAGCGGCAAACCATCTGTGAGGCAGGAGTGCCGCCCCAACCAGGGCGGCTGCAACTACGCCGGCTACTCCCTGCAGGTGCGTGCAGCACACACTCTGCTCCTGCTCAGTGGTGTGTTGATGCCCTGTGTGGTGCAGCCACTCACACGGCTAGAAAATACATTCAGTTTTTTCTGCATGCTGCTGCAGCATGCAGCCTCCATGTACGTGATCAGCTGCTGCATAATAATTAAGTTTGTTGTGACTAAATTGTATTGTGTTCCTGGCTCACTGCCGTGTACCTGCTGCTGGCTGCAGGTGACTAAGGTGGACAACACCCTGATCGGCTGCGTGAACGCCACCTCCGACGCCTGCCCCTTCGTGGCCTACCGCAGCGCAGCCAACGGCTTCGCCACCATGGAGCGCTGCGTGGACACCACCAGCTGCCCCGCCTGGAGCACCACCGGCAACCAGGCCTACACTGTGCCCGCCCTGGCAACCGGTGCATCCACGCCCTCTGCTTGCCTTACCCTGAACAGCCTCAGCCAGGCTTGCCCCGACACGGATGTCCTGAAGTTCCCCATTGAGGTCATGTTCACCGAGCCCACCTCCCCAGTGTGCGGCGGTGCTGTCCCCTGCACCACCACCCGCGCCGTGCAGTGCTTGGCCCCCACCACCACCACCTGCCCGCCCGGCTTCAGCCTGCGCCTGTACAGGAACCCCAACAACAACGTCACAGCCACCCCCCAGCTGGCTGAGTGCAGGCAGACCCGCAGCGCCTGCGACCTGAACGCCGCCGGCATGGGTGCAAGCGTAGCCAACTCTGGCGCATACACCATTGAGGTCAAGACTGGTGATGCCCTGGACGGCTGTATTGTGTCAAGCTCTACCGTCTGCCCCGCAGCCTACCCCTTCCCGCTGCAGTCTGCCAGCAGCGGCGCCCTGGCCTCCTGCAGCGTCAACCCTCCAGCCCCCACTGTGTGCCCCTCCGGCCAGATCCCTCTGACCAATGTGGCCGGCAACGTTGAGCGCTGCCAGAATGCCACCATCGCATGCCCGGCAGCCTACCCCATCTCCCTGCGCAGGGATGTTGCCGGCAACCTGGCTGGCTGCATGGCGTTCGGCTCTACCTGCCCAGCTGCCTTCAACACTCCCCTGTTCAGCAGATTCACCGGCGTCGCCAACGTGTCGTCCACCACCCTGACGCTGACCAACTGCTGGGCCAACGGCGTGGTGTCCACTTGCGCCACCGTGTTCCTCGGCACCACCATCAATGGCCTGGCCACCTCCGGCAGCTACAGCAAGCCCATCATGTCCAACTCTACCGGCACCGAGCGCACCCTGGGCTGCGTGGAAGACGCAGCCACCACCTGCCCATCTGCCTTCCCCTTCACATGGCTGGACAGCAACACCGTGACCAAGTGCTACCCAGCTGGCGAGGTCACCGCCTGCCCAGCTTTCGTGCCCACCATCGCTGATCCTGGCGCATCCTCCAGCTTCAGCAAGCCTGGCTACACCAAGACTGTCCTGACTGCATGCATCAAGAAAGCCTTCGGCGTTGCCAGCCCCCAGTGCCCCACAACCTATCCAGTTGTTGCCCTGAACAGGCTCAACCCAGGCGCAACAGGAGCTGATGCTGAGGTGCTCGGCTGCTACAGCGCAGACTCCACCTGTGCCAACACCCCCAGCCCCTTCACCCTGCAGTCCCAGACTGCGGCTACGGCAACCAGCTCGGGTGTGGCCTATTGTGTGCCCCAGGTTATTGGCCTGCAGGGGTGTGCAAGCTACCCAGTAGCAGACTACGCTGATTCAAAGCTTCCTCTGTTCAGCCCTGATGGTTCTACCCTGATTGGCTGCACCCATAAGGATCTCACAGTGTGCCCGACCACCTTCCCAATTTGGTTCAGGAGCACGGCATCAGTAGACCAGCGCTGCCAGGCCAGCATCAGTGTGCCTTGCGTAGCAATCTCTGCTGGCGGCTACCCTGTGACCACCACCGGAGCCAACGGTGCCATCATTGGCTGCTCCGCAACTCAGTCAACATGCTCATCGAATAGCCAGGTCATCCTCGCCAACACCGCTGACGGCGCTACCGTGGGCTGCTCCAGCGTCACCACAGCCTGCCTTGACCCCGGCTTCCCCTTCCCCCTGTACTCAGGCACGTTCGCTGGAGCCAAGCTGGTGCGCTGCCTGCCGCCACAGGCAGCTGCAAACTGCAACAGTGACACTGTGTTTGGCAGCTACAACGCGGAGGTGTTCGGCAATGCCGCTGGCACAGGCAACGTGGTTGGCTGCATGGCGCAGGACAAAGACACCATCTGCCCTACAACTGCACCAGTTCCGTACATGTCCCAGGTCACATCTTCCACAGGATTGATCTCCTTCCAGATCAGCGAGTGCAGGCCAAGCCCTGCAGCCTGCACAGCCATTGCCCTGAAGAGCAGCGATGGCCTGTCAACTACAGGTTGCCTGGCTGCAGGCGCCAGCACCTGCCCTGGTGCTACGGCCCCAACTACGGCTGGGTCGGCTGTGACCGTCTCCCCTTATTTCTACCCCTTCTTCCTGGTTGGCAGCACTGCTGTGATTGATGAGTGTCGCCAGGTGCCCAACAACGCGCTGCCCGCCACTGCAGGCAACACCGACGCCTGCAAGAATTTCCTTGGTGCCAGCACCCCATACACTGCCGTCATCCCACAGATTGGCACACCAGTCAACCTGGCTGGCTGCGCCAAGTCGACAGCATCTGCTGCCTGCCCAGCTGGCTACACTGCACAGTACAAGGGCAAGGACATTGCCGGCTGCCAGGCAACGTCAACGTGTGGTGGAGCAACCTACACCAAGGCGATCTATGGTGCAGCTGCCACCCAGATCGGCTGTGGTGATTCAGACGCTTGTGGAAGCCTGTTCCCAGTCAAATACTTCGACTTGAAACCTGCCGATGGGGCAGCACCTACAGGCTGCATGTCTGGTGCTTCAACATCCTGCCCAACAACCAACTACCAGTTCTCAATCTACGGAGATGTGAGCAGCAGCAACAACAAGGTGCCAGTTCTGACAGAGTGCTGGGCATCGGCAACCATCCCCTGTGGCGCAAATCCCAACACCGTCGCAACCATCCCTGTCTACTCTGCGTCAGACGCAGTCGCAAGGGTGGGTGCTGCAAGGCAAACACTTCTTCAAGCGAAAATCCCTGCATCGCCTAAAACATAACAAAGCCAGAGGACACGGTACCCTGTTGCAACATGATTGCCACACCTGTTGTCATCACAATCACATGCACCAGTGCTTTACCGGCCACATCATTGCCAGCATCTTCGTCAGCCATCATCATCTCTGCCAGCGTTGTCGCCAATCACCATTGTCATCATCAGCAGCAGCTGGAGGGGTCATGCTGAATCTGAGCTGCACTGCTGCTCTGCTGCTGCACTGCAGATTGGCTGCACCAGGCCAGGTGCGGTCTACTGCCCAGCTGCAGCCCCCTACTTCCGGGCCGCTACGGACGGAACACTCACTGCTGGAAATAACGTTTACTGCTTCAAGGACCGCGCTGCTGCCTGCCCAGTCACTGGAAACACTGGCAGCATCCCTGTGCGCCAGAGCAACCTGGCTGGTGACAGCGCTGCCACCATCCTGGGCTGCATCAATGCAGCAACTTCAAAGGGTGACCTGCAAGCCAATGGGTGCCCAGCTGCGCTTCCTGTGGCCGGCGACTACACCTTCTTTGTGGCTGCCGGCACAGCTGTGGCTGGTGCGGCATCCACTCCTGATGTTGCAGTCGGCAACATTGTTGAGTGCCGCATCAACGACGCTACCCGCTCATGCGGCAGCCTGGCGCAGGTCAGGAAGTACAATGAGCTGCAGCCAGCAGGCTGCATCGGCCTTGTTGGCAGCAGCTCTGCATGCCCTTCTTCCGGCTACACCTTCACCTCGGGTGCCAAATTCGGCCTGTTCGGCCCTTTCTCAGCCACCGATGCAACCCCCAGGCTGGAGGCGTGCGTCACCAACCCCCAGACTGCCGCAGGCGACAGTACAAGGTCCTGCGGCCTGGTTGTGCCATCAAGCACATACATCATCCCAGTCAGCTCTGACACTGTGGCTACCGCAACTGCAGCGCTGGACCCTGCCAACCTGAAAGGCTGTGCCAGGGCCGCCACTGCTTGCCCAGCATCATATCTGCCACTGATCAACAACGACATGAAGATCACAGCCTGCCGCGCCAATGCCGCCTGCCCAACTGGTGCTGTGCCATTGTGCGACACTGTAGCAGCAGACCCAGCAAACGTTGCTAAGCTGACCGCAGCTGGCGTCTGCGCAGCAGCAGAAACCAGGGGATGCCTGATTGGATCCAGTGCTTTCACTTTCTCCCAGTGTGCAAGCCTTACCAGCACCAGCAATTACCCCACGGCAACCACCTACAAGTTTATTGTCAGCCTGCAGACAGCACAGACCTCCACCCTGCTCAGCTGCGCAAGCTTCGGCCTCACGACAGGCGGTACGGCGCCAACCACTTGCGAGGACAGGGCAAACACCCCCAACGTTATTGAGGCTTATCCAACCAGTGAGTAACACCCCAGCACAAATTCTAGCAGTTCATGCAGTGTAGCAGTCGCATGTATTGCATTCAAGGCCTGTAGCGTTAAGACCATCTGCGTTGCCCATATTTAGCAACTTCTGTGTGTAAGAAATTCTGCACATGCGTGAATCACAGCATCAAGTTCTTTTAAGACCAAAGCCCTATATGTCAAGACCAGTTGCGCTGCCTTTGCCGCGCCTTCAATATGTGCAGCATGTAGTTTCACTGCAAGCAATGAGTGCTCAATTTCTATACAGCAGCTCACTGACTGAAGACACTGCTCGGAACTCCTAGGTTTGGGGCTGAACCCAGGGAGCTGCTCTCCTTGTGATGCAATGATCTGCGCCCAGACTGACCTGTGTTGTTTCGCTTGTTGTGCAGCTGTCACCACTGGCAGCGACTTTAAGGGCTGCACTGACAGCACTGCTACTCTGTGCACGAGCTGGTGGCAGACCAGTGGCGGCAACCCAGCTGGAACTTGCAAAGCGTCAGCCTAAGCTGTTTGGGTGTGTAGCAGCAGCTGTTGAGGAGGCTGGTCCTGCTTGTTCATGCACATCGTCCATGTGAAGTACTGTGTGATCAGGCTACGCCCCTAGCAGCAGCAGAGCATAAGAATGCATGGACAGCACTTGGGCATGTGGCCCTGCTTGGTTGCTGGTGAATACAACCAGTGCCAAGCTACACAGTCAAGATGGTTCATGTCTTCTCGAATTACATATTGGACAGCAGGACTGACTGTCACTGTCAAACATATCGCCATTGGCAGTGCAGACATTATACAGACCACAGTCATGGCTCTCAGCTATGTGCATATCGTTGTTCAGCCATGCACATACTGGCCGTGGTGGCGGTCATGGTGGGATGAGGTGGTTTGTAAAGTCGCTGTCAGCGAGTTGTAGGCCAGTGGTGCAATACACGATGATGCTATGAGTAGGTAGGACATTGTAACAAATGATTTACTACAACGTATACAGTGCTGTTTTGACAGTCCTTGCTGTTGCTATGCGGCAGGGAGCACACAATCTGCCTGTTGGCACACATCACTGCTGCCAAACCACGGCCATGAATCCATAGCATCTCACATGCTTAGCAGTCATCAATGGGAATGCCTGCCAAACAATGTCTGATACTGCTGTGGTATGGCGGTGGTGGTGTCCTGGAGCACTGGATGATTGCTGGATCTCTTGCAAAGGCATGCTATACACTATGGCAAAAAGCATCCACAGAATGTCCTCAACTCATCCACAAGCACCCCATTCAGCATCCACAGGAACAAGCTGTGGATGGTACTTGCCCTGGCTTGTGGAACAATGCAAGGAAGCCATTAGCCCCCCTCTCACTGCAAAAATATCTGTTCATACCATCTTACATTTAGTTTTTCAGGGGGAACATGAGCGGAGCTGCAGCTTCAGGATGCCTCCAGACACAGCAACTCACACATGATGTGGAAGCCATGCAAACCGCTTTTGCAAGTGCTCGGTGCAACATATGTGCATAAGCCAATGATTTCATGGTGGATTTATGTCAGCATGAGGCAGACATGAAGTGGGCCTGTCAAGAGACCCCCACTGACTGTCAGTAACTAGTTACACTGCCCTTGCAGCATCCATCAGGAGGTCACACACATCCTAAGCCCACCTGCATATAATTTAGTTTTGATACCGCATCAATGTTGCTTTCGAGTGCGCAAGCACCCACTCTACTAGCTGCCGGCCTTCCCTCTGGTTCTCTGGCTCAGCTCTCACACGCCAGCTATGTGTATTCCGTGACGTGCTTATGATTGAGAAAGGCGCCAAAGGCACCGAGTTTGACAAAGCTGTCGTCGTCTTTGACACAAACGGCAAGGAGTTGACGAGAAAATGTAGAAGGTGCCAGCGGCCAGACCCGCGGCAGAAAACGCAGTTCAACCTTTACCATGGCCCCGAAAAATGCCCCCTGGTCGATCCCGCACCTCGCAGCGCTCCGCAGGACATGGACGTGGACGCTGCAGCTGCAGGCGACAGTGAGGGTCCGGTTGCGGTGTCCTGCTTGTTGCAGCAGTAGTGGATAGAGCAGTTGATATGACAGAATGTGTCGTATGGTTATGTTCATATGTCATCAAGACTTGCTGCTCGGTGGTTGATCACCCTGCATAATGATGCTGGCAGCAGCTGAGGCAGCCCCAACCCCTGCAGCATGCCTGTGCTTGTGCTTGCGCCGTGCATCCGACGGTTTTGCATGCTTTCATGAAACCCGTTTTCAACTGCCTGCTAGGTGACATGCCGGAGGCAGGCCCACCCTCTGCTGCAGGCATCACAGCAGCAGCAGCAGCAACTGCAGCAGC
>RWJK01001349.1:50679-74628 GCA_004335835.1 Scenedesmus sp. ARA3 | reverse complement strand
TGGGAGCCCAGGGCGTCCCTGTTCAAGCCCACTAGCTGAGCTAGGGTTTGGGATCTAGGACCTCTTGTGGTGTCTTCCGATCTTTTGGTGAATTTCTTGGTGGCTCTAGCGACAAATCTATTGCAGTCTAGGCCGCGCTCCCTGTTAGTTTTCAGCGGGGCAGACGTTGAGGGCGGGAGGGTCCACCACTCAGCATGTTCGTCGTGCAGGCGGACGTGCGATTTGCGCGCTTTCTCTGTATCCGGCCTGTTCAGGGCGGCCTCCAGTGCGCTTCGGAAGCGCTCCCGCCAAACTCCATTGGCGGAGCTCTTCCAATAAGGCAGGTGCTGTGCGTATCCCTCGGCGTTTCCTACGGCCACAACGTTGGTGTTCCATTTCAGGCGCTGTCGCGGCGACGGCTTCGCTAGAGGGCTTGCTTCTAGGTGGACCAGCCCGTTGGGGAGAGTTGCGAGGTGCCTGCAGAAGGCGGGGTTGTCTCTTATCACCCGCATGTAGTTCTGTGTTTGTGAGCCATGTGCGAACGTTGGTAGTAGCAGCAATGTTAGTGTGGGCTTCTGAGTGTGCATTGCTGAGTTGAGCGCCCACAACACCGCCTTCTCAGCCTGTTGTTCAGTGAAGTCTGGACATGCCGTGGACGCGCCGGTCCATCGGGTTTTGTATGTATCCCAGTAGGCTCCGAACACTTGATCTGGTCTGTGTGCCGACCAAAATTCCGCGCTGCATGGGGTCACGTCTTGCGGGCTTGCGAAGCGATCTTTTGTGCTACCGAGAATGTCGTGTAGCATGGTGCGCAGTGTGAGTGGCATTGCCCTTTGGTGCTTATGTTCTATTTTGTAGGCGTGCGTGCCCTTCCCACCGCACACCGTTCCTTCAGTGTACCTGTACATTAGCTTGCTCAATTTCTTCAGAGTAAGTTCTTGCCCCCAGTTTCTTCAGCACCTGGGGGTGGTGGAGTTGCATGTGCCTAAACCTTTGATAGAGCTGTGCCGCGGTGTCTGCGGGCAGCGTTTGTGCACATCGTCCATCTGGTTGGTATACACATGCTTTGTCTTCAGTTATGCAAGACCCGCCCGAGTCGTCCTCCTTATAGCTAAGCACTGGTCGCACCATCACCTCAAACTTGCCGGTGGGCTCTATGTCTGTGTGGGGGTTGATGGGATGGGGATGAATGATAACTTGTTTTCTACACATTTGGCCCACGGTGATGTCGTACATGTCATCAGGAGGGCGAGTTGGCGGCGGGTAGTCATCCACTTCGGCGGCGCTTTCCGTGCGGCGCTTCTTCCCTATCGTCCACGTCGCCCTAGTCTGTGTTGCTGTCTTCTTTGCCGTTGTTTCTTCTTGTTGGTGTTGTTGTTGTCGTTCGAGCTGCAGCAACTGGTCTTGTGCTGTTTGCGTGGCTGAGTTCATGACGACCGTCCTTGGCTCGGGCGCCTCCTCCCATTCCACTGCAACTAGGCGCAACTCTTTGGGAAGTGTGGCGGCGGTGTAGCCATGTGTGCAGCACTCGTCACAAATGTACGGGTCTTCACTGTTGAGTTGTGCCTTGTTTCTTGCACTCCTACGAGGCAGGCATTGTTCGTGATATTCGCGATGACACACTGCACATGCGTGCCTCGCCATCTCCCCCGACGGCACGCTTTCTTTGCAGAACTCGCACGGTCTGTGCCACGCGATGCTACTTTCTTCCCCTTGTGTCAACACTACTGCCTCCCCCTTGGGGTGATAACCTAGTGTCTGTGCAGCCAGCACCACCCATAGCGGTTGCACCACTAGCTGCTGCATTGGTTCCGCATTGTCCAATGTTGGTTGCATCACAATCAACAGCTCTGCAAAACACACGTGCGAAATTTTAGGGTACCGTTGCTTCACCAAGCGTTATGTGCTTAGTGTCCTCATATCGCGATATCAGTTAACTGATATCAGTTGGCATTGCCAAAGAGAATGTCAAATTTTCATGTGGAGCAGGTTGGTCGCCACACGGCACGGTGCCGCATTACCAGCTGCCTGATCACAAGAGTGTTCGTGCCTACGTTTTGTTGCAAACTGCTCACAAAAAATGCCATGATTGTGTTCTTCAGTTATGTCGTTATGTCAATTGGTGTCAACGTCCATGGCGCTGCGCGCAGTCCAGCAGTCACACGGTCTGTGCAGCTGCAGCTATGTGTCAGCAACGGCAGTTGTCAGCAACGTAAATTGTCACAGTGGTGCATCTGTGCTGAAAAATGTGCTTTGCTACTCTTTATTTTATGCTCATGCTGCTTCAAACGTGCTGCTTCTTCAAGTTGTCAGCAACAGCTGCAGCAGCAA
The DNA here is from genome assembly GCA_004335835.1 of Scenedesmus sp. ARA3. Lineage (NCBI taxonomy): Eukaryota > Viridiplantae > Chlorophyta > Chlorophyceae > Sphaeropleales > Scenedesmaceae > Scenedesmus > Scenedesmus sp. ARA3. The sequence goes on along the minus strand of RWJK01001349.1, from coordinate 72,318 downwards.
CAATGTTAGCGGTGTGTTGTCACTGCTGTGATGATGAAGATGTTTCATCAGCATACAATGTCGGCAAACAAACATGAAACAAACCACCCTGAACCGTTAAAAACCTCAAATCTACACCAGGACGAGTGCACTCTACCCGGGGGGCTCCTGCATCTATGGGCATATTACAGCGAGCACATGCACTTCATGCACTGCTTCACCTCCCATTTGCTGAAACCCGGGAACGCCTGGGTCGTCCACCAGGACGCGAGCCTGCTGTTGGAGCCTGCGGCGGAGCCGCTGCTGGGGCGGCGCCAGGAGCTGTGCTACACTGGCGGGCAGGCGGAGCTCGACATCGCCGCCACCGCCTGCACCAACGTCGCAGACTTCGCCGGGGTGACCTGGAGCATGTTGCCGCAGTACGTGTTGGACATGGACGACTGCGACTGCGAGGTGCTGCCGATCGCCTGCCCCAGCCTGATGGCGAGGGTGCTTGTCAATTGCGCAGCCACGTACGTGACCAGGCCAGGCGGATGCGTCACGGAGCTGCATTACATCGGTCAGCGGCGTCTCAGCACCGCGCCCGACATCCTGCAGTGGGTGGCCGCGACCCTGGTGTTCGTGTTCGACCTGGACGAGTGATGGCGGCTAGGCACGGGCTGTCGCTCGTTACACCAGCACCCCCCCCCCNCCCTAGGTCAAGGTACACATGGCTGACACCCAACGGAGATCAACAACTCATGTTACCTGAATAGAATAAGTGGGACTCCCACTGTATCGGACACAACACGAGCTACAGAACCGATGCCAAACGATGCATAATAAACAGTGCAACGTCGTAATGTGGACCAGAACCATCCAAAAGGATGCTTATGCCAGTCTTGTGCTTCGCCATCTGTAACAATGTAATGATAAGAAGAAATGTGTGTTGTACATACATGTCATGGACCACTGCAATGTGTACAGTGTGAGAACATCAACAGGTGTGAAAGTTGATGTCATAGGAGTGCTGAGCGTTGTTGTCTCAGCTAAACACCAAGCAAACAATCGAGGCACGACTCCGGAGGTGAAGTACAAACGTATGGACCTTGCCATTGTGTACCCACAAACGTGGCACACCAATCGATTAGTACAACACAACATAGACACCCAACTCAGCATTGTAGCTGCAGGCAGCCACTGCAGTGTACTCCCAGCAACAGCAACGTGTTTATACAGCACTTGTAAGTCGCTACAACCCCTGCACGTCCAGCACTTCACCAAGCTACGGTGGACAGAACATCATAAGATCAACACGATGGCAAAAGACTGACCAAGATAACATGTGTGTGCGTGTGAACGCGTGTCTTCCAGCCCTCACGAGTGCTTGTCCCCCCAGTCAGCAACTTCCACCTCAGGCACCCTGTGGTAGCTCCGCCCTCCACCCTGGCTACTGCTGCCGCTGCCAGCACCAGACCCTCGCAGCCGTGGCGACTTGACCAGCCCACCACCGCCACTGCCGCCACTCTTCACTGTCAGCCTCACAGCATCCAGAGATGGCACATCATCCTCTGCACTTCCACCTTCACCAGCAGCAGCAGCAGCAGCATCTGCTGCGCTCTCGTCCGGCACCCAGCCAATCAGCGGCAGCGGCAGTAGACTCAGAAGGTTGGCCGTCAGCAGCAGCGCGCTCAGGTGCGCAAAGTTGCTGCTGGTGATGCCGAAGAACTTCATCATGACAGCGCCGAGGGCCTCGGAAGTTCCCGATGCGAAGTTGTTGACTGACATGAGCGAGGCATACAGCGTGCCCTCAACACCCACTGGGCACAGCCGCGCAGCTAGCACCAGCGTAGGCATCATCAGCACCTGTTCGCAGACAGCGAGCAAAGAACAAGCATAAGCAGCCTGGGTTAGCAGCGTGCAGCTATGTGCTTTGAAGCGCGTGGTGGAGGTTGCTGCATAGCAAGTACCAGCAGGGTGCATGTGCGGAGCTCACACTGCATATCTGCACAGAACACTGCACCAACATATGTGCACTAGCGCATTTTTTCGTACCGTGGAAGTGCAATGAACACTCGCAGATTGAAAACACACACCATGTGCTGACTCGCCAGTCAGCCTATGCGCACCTGCCCCATTGATGCAGGCAGCGCTGAGTCCACCAGCGCAAACAGCCTGTCGCTGATGCCCAGTCAAACATAACAAGAAGCTTGCACTTCAAAGCAGAACAGCAAACATACAGAAATCATCACCACATGCTCGACATGCCACGCACCTGCCCCACTGACGCCAGCAACGCTGAGTCAACCAGCGCAAACGCTCTGTCGCTGATGCCCAGCCGCCTGTTGACGCCCTCCACCAGCAGCAGCGGCGTGAGCCCCAGGCCACAGCCCAGCAGGCTGCCCCACAGCATGAGCTGCCGCAGCCGCACACGCTTCAGGCAGCTGTTGTACACCACGATGCCTGCACAAAGTCCACAGACAGCAGCAGCAGCAGCAGCAGCAGCAGCGTGAGCCCCAGGCCGCAGCCCAGCAGGCTGCCTCACAGCATCAGCTGCCGCAGCCGCACGCGCTTCAAGCAGCTGTTGTACACGATGCCTGCATGGATGACACAGCACAGCACAGCAGTGACCATGTGAACAACAGCTAGCAGAGCACAGAGCACAGCACATGAACAAATACAGCAAATCGTTAGAACAAGCACAGCTGAGGTGAATGGCAACAGCTCCAGGAGTGACGTGACGGCCGCCGCTGCCACCGCGACCGCAGCAGCAGCGGCGGCAGCAGCACACGCTTTGCACTGGCAGCAGCGAAAGCACTGGCAGCAGCCGGCTTCACAGCAGGTCAGGTAAGCCGCAGGCTCCTTCTTGCAGTAGGGCTCCACAGCGCTGCATCACCGCCAGTAGCACAGCACTCACCCAGCAAGTCAGCCAGCGCTGCCACCAGCTTGACGCGCCCAAAGAACTCCGCATCAAAGCCCAACTTGTTGGTCTTGAAGTAGAACATGGCGGTGCCCACGCTGGGCATGGCCTGGCAGCAGCGGCAGCAGCGGCAGCAGCAGCAGCAGCCAGGCATATGCAGCAGCGGCAGCAGCATATGCGTCAGAACTAGATTCAGCCGGTAGAATTCTCCGCATATCAATTGTGCATGCGCACGGCACCAGGCCCCACAGCGAGGGGTCACTCGCCTCATCGCTTTAGTACCGACATACAGCATCATACAAGGGGCATTAAGGACGCCACATACACCTCACGCCTGGGGCCCCCCTGCTACTGGGCAGGGAGCTTAGCAATGCTGCTGTTGGCACAACTGCTGCAGAACGAAGCTGCCCAAACCCGCCTCACCTGCCACAAGAACAGGAACATGACCGGCCGCAGCACATGCGGCTGCTTTACAGCAGCCCAAAACAGCGCCAGGCTTTGCACCATGTTGCTGCACGCAGCCTCCCACCAATGCTGCTGCTGCTGCTGCCACGCTGCTGCCTTTGCCTTGCCGGCAGCGTCACTGCTGCAGCTGCTGGTCCTGCTGGGGCCGGGGTTCGAACCTGCAACCACCACTGCTGCTGCTTGCGCCTGCACAAACCCAAAGCTGCTCTGCGGCTGCAGGCGCCGCTGCTGCTGCTGCTGCTGCTGCTGCTGCTGCTGCTGCTGCCGGGGTTTGAACTTTGGGCTGAACTCAAAGCTGAACCTGCCGTCCGCGTTCACTTTCTTTGCCACGCCGTCCTCTCCCCAGATCCCAAAGCTCAGCTGGGAGTACACCCCAGGAGCCGGCACAGCCTCCTGCTCCCCTTGCTGCTGCTGCTGCTGCTGCTGCTGCTGCTCCAACAAGCTATCCCCTGAAAGATCGCCTGCTGGGAAGGCAGCAGCAGCCAGTAAGCCATTCCTGCTGCTGCCTTGCTGCTGCTGCTGCCGCATTATGTTCTCATACGCAGCAGAGAGGCACAAAGGGCTGGCAGGGCTGATTTCTGCATGTTGCAGGTTGCTGCTGCTGCTGTCGTAGCCGTTTGCTGGCCCTTGCGTGTCAAATCTCGGCTCGAAGTCTGCATCTTCTGGGATGGATTCAGCGCCGGGTGATGCAGCAGCTTTGCGCAGCCAGCTGGGACTGCGAGGCATCCTGCCACCGCCCGCCACGCCATTCCCTGCTGCTGCTGCTGCTGCTGCTGCTGGTCCGTTGAGAGTTGGCGTAGGACAGTCGGTCGCCCTAGCGTCTGCGGCTTCTGCAGCAGCATCTGCGTCTGCAGCAGCAGCTGCTGCTGCTGCTGCAGCTGCTGCGAGCTTCTTCTCGCAGATCAGGCAGCTGGACAGGCATACCACGAGCGGGAAGGTGGCTGTAATGACAAACACAAAGCGCACGCCCGCCCTGTCCACGAGCCAGCCGCTGAGGTAAGCAGTGATGACACGGCCAAACGCGTGAGAGCCCCTGCGGCAGCGGCAACAGCAGCAGCAGCAGCAGCAGCAGCAGCAGCAGCAGCAGCAGCAGAACTGCTGAGGGATCGTACGCCTGCAACATGTTACTTGTCAACAGGAGAAACTCCACCTCAAGCGGGCAACGAACGGTTCCCTTGTCTGTTCACTGAACAGCAGCCGCTCTCACCAGCACCAGCTCTGCAGCGCCCCCCTGTTGCGCCTGGTGCCCGCGCGTGCCAGCTCCACCACAATGGAGTCTGCCACCACGTCAACGCTCCAACCACGAACTTGAGCTCTCAAGATGTTGCTGCCAAGTCTCACTATATACCTCTGTCACCCCAGCTTGCAGACATGCACCTCAAGCCATACAGCAAAGGTGCTGTGAAATTATTATACAGGAACAGCGCCAACAGCGCTCACCAGCACAAGCTCTGCAGTGCCCCCTCTGTTGCCCCTGGTGACGCCCGTGCTAGCTCCACCACAATGGAGTCAGCCACCACATCAGAGAAGGCCGTAGCTGCTGCTGCTGCCGTGATGCAGGCGATGGTGGCGGGGATGGTGCTGGCAAACGCTGCCAGGCACAGCCAGGAGGCGCTGCCTGTTGCAGACACGAACGCACAGCAGCCAGTAGGTGACAGGTAGCCGTACATGTGTGGCAGTGGCGGTGGCAGATGGACAGCGAGTAAGTTCCAAGGTCATAGGATGGTGCTGGCAAACGCTGCCAGGCACAGCCAGCAGGCGCTGCCTGTGCAGACATATGGGTCAGCCAATATGCGTTTGGCAGCAGCCATAAACAAAGAGTGGACAGAGATGAGGCTGTTTTGACGAGGCTACATGCTGCCAGGAGGAGCGGTGTTGTTGCTGCTGGCACTGACAAACGCTGGCATTGCAGACGCATCGCTGCGCTCCTGAAAGGTTCTGGGTCTTGATGTGCACGTAGCCACAGCTGCTGCAACATAAAGTTCTTACATCAACCTGGCACCAGTCCGGCAGACATACCTACGAGTCCTGCTATGATGAGGTAAGGCCGGCGCCGCATGCCTGCGAAGAATATAGAGCAGCAGGCAGACACAGTGAATCAAGCGGGCGCGTGCAGGTACACACAGATTCGGCTGTGTACGTCGGCTGTGTGTGTATGCACATGCATGCACAACATCAATGCAGCAGCTGAGCATGCCACTGCAAGCACTTCATATAGGGTCTAAATCTCTTCAGAACACTACACGGTGTTACAACTGCAGCCGAGCAACAGCTCTGATCAATGAATTCAAAACCAACAATCAACGCACCCCATATGGGGAAGCTGTCAGTGATGAAGCCGTACAGCGGCTTGACAGTCCACGGCAGCCCAGCAATGGTGTCGGCAATGGCCATCTGCAGCAGCAGCAGCAGCAGCAGCAGCAGCAGCAGCAGCAGCAGCAGCAGCAGCGGCAGCATAGACGGTAACCAGTCATGCGTTGAGACCAACTGCTGCTACCGATGTTACACCGCTACCAGATAATGCTGTGCTAGCGAGCGCCTCTAACAGGTGTGCAGGTAGGTCATGTCCTGCTGCAGGCCAAGCACCATACTCTGCTGGCAACCCTCCAAACTGTCCCGTCATTTTGCACCTGTACAGATTTGCTCAAACTTTACAGCTGATGGCCCAAAGCTGCATGTTTCAAACCACTGTTTGTACCTGTGTGGGCTCCATGCCCAGGTCGTCTTTTTCAGCATTACATGGAGCCCTTTCACAGAATGAACTTCACCTTCAGGCACGTTGCTCTTTGCTTTTCTTCTTGTGTCTCAAGCCGCTAGCCGTGTCTGCCTTGCACTGTGTGGGCTCCATAGCCAGGTCACACCTTTCAATATCTCAAACAGCACTAACAAAAATCAAACTTCAATGCACTATACTTGCTGCAGGCCGCTGGTCAAATTTGCACCCTACCTGTGTGGGCTCCATCCCCAGGTGACACCTTTTCAACATCCCATAAAGCTTTTTCCTCCTAGTTTGATTTTGGCAGATTTATGCGCTGTCTCAACGCAGGCTGCTGGCTGCTGTCTGGCCCTGTGTGGGCTCCATGCCCAGGTTGTCTTTTCAACAACACATGAAGCATATCCTCCAAAGTTCACTTCAAAGCACATTGCTCTTTGACTTTCAGCTAAGGCTGCTGTCTGGCCCGCACCTGTGTGGGCTCCATGCCCAGGTCGTCCTTCTCAAAGAAGGTGATGGCCAGGCTGGACAGCCGCAGGATGCCCTGCACAAAGTACACTGCAAAGGCGGCAGCAGCAGCAGCAGCAGCAGCGGCAGCGTGAAAAAGGTGGTCACAGGTATGACACAGCCAGCCAGCCAGGCAGGCAGGCAGGAGAAGGCACAGGCTGCACATTGCTGTGTGTTATGCCAGACTGCTGCCCGGCCTGCTGCGCAACATGAGTCCACTGCAAGCCATGCCTTGAGCGCTGCAGCAGTTGCTGATGATAGTTACACTTGCGTGTCAGCACGTAGTCAAGTGGTTGCAGCTAGCATCATCTCAACCTCAATGTACAACACATCCAGCAATGCAACATCCTGCAGCTGTCACACCGTAGCACCTCAACACCTCTAAACTTCTCCGTCCAATGCACATGTTTCACACAGCCCTACAACATTACCTAGCGCAATTGCCACCAGCTCCGGTGACACCCGCTGCAGCTGCAGCTGCAGCCGCCGCAGCAGCGGCTGCTTGTGCTGCTGCCTGCCTGGCCTGCTGCTGCTGCTGCTGCTGCTGTCCAGCTGCAGGCTGTGCATGAGGGGCAGCACCTCCTCGCTCGACATGAGGGCGCCCTGCTCCACAACTGTCATTCTGTGCTATGTTTGACCAAGTTTGACTAGATAACACTGTCGAAAGAGTGTATGTGCGCTGATTGTTGGGCTGGCAGCAGCTTGCAGCTGAGGGAAGCTGTGTGATATGCTGGCCAAGGGTAGGTTGTTGGCTTGGGGTGTGTGGCCCAGATGCCGCTGCCTCGGATGTACGGTGCTGCTGCAGCACTCTGCTGGTTGATGATAGTGTGTGTATAATAGCGCTTAACGGTGTTTGTTGCTGTTCATGAAACTGGTGTGACCTGTTAAGCTGGCAGCAGCAGATGCTGGTGCTGCAAGCATGTGCAGCAGCAGTCCAGTGCTGCAATGCCGCTGCTGCTGCTGCTCCTGCAGCACTCCATTATCACTAAAGGGTCATATGACACAACTATTGCAGCTTTGGATGCTTGCTGTGCTTGTGTGATGTGTACTGATGCACGAGCAAAAGCGAAAGCACGGGGATTGAACTTGAGAAGTTTGTGATGAATCGTTCAAACAAGCTGCGTAACCATGCAGAGAACAATGCAGGTAACTATAGACTAGTTCCCGAGCTCGACTGGCCTGCGAACGATGAATCCTTGATGCCCGAACCAAATGACACTCGCCGGGGATGCAACCAACCATTCACCAATCCTGCAGAGACCAACCTCTTTCTGTTCCGTGTATCGATTGATCTTGCACGTTAAAGCCGCTGCTGTTTAGTCACCCCTTCGCTTTTCTTCCTCACTGGGCCCCCGCGGGGGAAGGCTGCTCGGCTGCTTGAAGGCGTGCATCAACTGCAAACAAAACAATAGTTCTATTATATAGTTGAAGGTAGCAGCCATGTCGGTGATACAGAAGATCAAGGAGATAGAGGATGAGGTGTGCTGCCAGCTGCTACTGCTGCTGCTGTGCTGGGGTAAACATTCGTCGAGGACATGCGGCGCCCCGAGCTATCTGCATGCTCTAAACATGTACGCATGCGTGCTGGACACAGATGGCCAGGACGCAAAAGAACAAAGCCACCTCGGGGCACTTGGGCATGCTCAAGGTGAGCTGCTGCGGCTGTACAACCACGTTTTCAGCCAGAACGTTGCATGCAGTTGCTTATCTTCATATAGGAGGGTTCGTTGTTATCAAGACTATGTTCAGCAGCAGCATGTAGGCTCTAGGGCTGTTACGCATGTGGGCTCTAGGGCTGTTATGTTCCAGTAGCAGCCTGTTGAGCAGCCAGGTTGCCATGTGCTTGCCTGCAGACAGTCGCCTGCACTGCGCATGCCATGCAACGCAGCAGCTGTGCTACCAGCACTGGGGAAGGGAGCAGCGGCAGCAGCCCAGCCCCATCGCATGCAGACATGTCACCATAGCTCGCGGTTGCATTGGCGTCGGCAATGACTGCCTGCAGCAGTGCTGATTTCCTGCGCGTTCAGCACTACACATTGGACACGCACAAACCCGGCTGCATGAGACGCTTCTGCTGCTGTTGATGCTGCTCGTGCATTTCCTGAATGGTGTCATTTTATCATTCTGCCATGTCAACATCACAGGCCAAGCTGGCCAAGCTGCGCAGGGAGCTGCTGGAGCCCAGCAAGGGAGGAGGCGGCGGCGGTGGCGACGGTGCGGCAGCAGCAGCAGCAGCAGCAGCAGCAGCAGCAGCAGGCCTGCGATTAGCTGTTGCCGGAATTATCAGGCAGCATGGCTGGGAGTAGCGTGGCTTGCTTTGCTTGCTGGCAGCAGGTATTCTGCTGCAGTTGGATAGATGTGAGCGTAGCTTGCAGCCTGCGTTGGCCGCATGCAGGAGGGGCAACAGCAGTGCCAATCAGCAGCAAGGCCGGCGTGTGCTGGTGCAGGCAGGAAAGCAGCAACATCAGCAGCAGCAGCGGTTGCAGAAACGTCAGCAACACATCTGGCGCTGAGCCAAGCACTGCTGCCGCTGTTGTTGCTGCAGGTTTCGATGTCAACAAGGTTGGAGATGCGCGCGTGGGCTTTGTGGGTGAGTGGCAGCAACAGTGGCAGCAGCAGTGGCAGCAGCAGCGGCAGCAAGTTTTATAGCAACAGTGGCAGTAACAGCGGCGGCGACAGCGGCAGCTGTTTGGCGGCCATGGGGCCAGCAGCAGCAGCAACGACGGCAGCAACAGGGGCATCAACAGCGGCAGCTATGCGGCCCGGCTAGCCACCTGGCAGGCATGCTGCCAGCAGCAACAGCAGCAGCCGCCGTGGTGAGAGCTATGCATGTTTGCTTGCAGCAGCTACGTATGGAGCAGCAACACTAAGGTGGTCTGCCTGCCTGCCGCGCTGCACTCACTGCATGTGCATAGTGCAGACGTTGTGCACTGCAGCCGCAGCCGCATGTACGCGGGCACAACCTCAACATGTGCACTGCGGTACATGCCGCATGAACGACACGGCATCTGACCAGTGCACAGCAGCTTTCAACGTGTGACCTTAAAGCTGCTGCCGCTGCTGCTGCTGCTTGGCTGCAGGCTTTCCTTCCGTTGGCAAGTCCACGCTGCTGACCAAGCTGACTGGCACATTCTCAGAGGTGCGCTGCAGCATCACAGCAGCAGCCCGTGTGCTCCATGCTACATGTTACATGTGACTTGTTACATCGGGTCATGATGAGCTGTGGCATCAGGCAGTAACATGGCCCAGAGGTGCGCTGCAGCAGCACAGTCACAGCAATGTGTGTACTATGTCACATCGTTCAATGTTGAGCTGCGGCATCAGGCAGGGTCACGGCCCAGAGCTGCACTGCAGCAGCTAGCAGCAGCAGCAGCGTTGCGTGCTTCATGTCACGCTGTGTCATGCTCGCTTGTGACATCAGAAAGTGAGGCGTCTGCAGTTGATGTGTTGATGGGTGCTTCTGACAACGTGTGCGTGCGCAGTATGTATTCTTCAAGCCATGCAGCTGCATTGCCACTTGGTGCGACAAGGCACTTGCCGTTATTGCTACCAGTGCTCTTGTGATTGAACTGCTGCTGCTGCTGCTGCTGCTGCTGCTGCTGCTGCTGCTGCTGGCGCCTGCAGGCTGCCTCATATGAGTTCACCACGCTGACGTGTGTGCCAGGCATCGTGCGCTACAGAGGTGAGGCCTCGCCCGTTACTGCTGCTGCTGACTGGTGGATTGCATGAGCCTACAGCAGCTGGCACGGCTGCGGCAGTGTCAACCGTGTGCATTTAGTTGTTCGGCGGCCAGCAGCAACTGCGCTCGCTTGATGTTCCGTCATAGCACTCAGCTTTCAGCCAGCGTAAAATGCTGATTTGCTCTGCCAACCAAAGTCATCGTCTTCTACGGCTGCAAGCGCTCAACGTGCTGCTGCTGCTGCTGCTGCTGCTGCTGCTGCCAGGTGCCAAGATCCAGATGCTGGACCTGCCCGGTATCATTGAGGGAGCAAAGGACGGCAAGGGCCGTGGCCGGCAGGTCATTTCTACGGCGCGCACCTGCAACCTCATCCTGATCGTGCTGGACTGCCTCAAGCCACTCACACACAAGAAGGTGCGTCAGTTTGAGTCGGGGTGTGTGTGTTGGGGGGTGGGGGTATCTACATGCATGGGATGCACTTATCCTGATCGTGCTGGACTGCCTCAAGCCGCTGACGCACAAGAAGGTTGGTGTTTTCGTGTTTTGGTGTTCATGGACGGTGGCTTTGTGGATGCGTGGACAGCACTCACCCGATTGTGCTGGACTGCCTCAAGCCACTCACACACAGAAACAGCGGCGCGGGGGCAGTGCGCTGCCCGGACTGTGCTGCGGTGCGGCTGCAATTGATCTGCGATCTGATCTCATGTGCCTCTACAAAAATCTGATCTGCAGCTGATCCAGCGCGAGCTGGAGGGCTGTGGCATCCGGCTGACCTGTTATGCATTTTGCTGTGTTGTAGCTGTGTTTGATCGTATGTGATTTGATCTGATCTGCTGTGGATCGTTTCCAACCTGCCACCGATCTCATCTCCTCCAATGTTGCAGCTGATCGAGCACGAGCTGGAGGGCTTTGGCATCCGGCTGAACAAGAAGCCGCCCAACATCACCTTCAAGCGCAAGGACAAGGGAGGCATCGCATTCACAAGCGCGGTGCAGGGCAGCGGCAAACTGGACCTGGACGCGGTGAAGGCCGTGTGCGCGGAGTACAAGTGAGTTCAGTGAGGCGCTTTGATTATAAATTCAGGGTTTGTGGTTGTGGACCCTGCCAGTAGAGGCGTACAGGGCAGCGGCAAGCTGGACCTGGAAGGGGTCAAGACGGTGTGTGCAGGGTACAAGTGAGCGTTGGGATTCGCAGCGGTTTAGGGTCTTGGGGTTTCTGGGGTTCTGAGATCTTAAGGTTCAGGTATCTCACTGCTGGGGCATGCAGGGCAGCGGCAGACTGGACCTGGACCCGGTGAAAGCGGTATGCGCGGAGTACAAGTGGGTATTTCCAGTTGCAGCGGTTTAGGGTCGCAAAGGGTTTAGGGGGGTAAAATGTTCAGGGTTCAGAATCTCGCTGGTGCACAACGCGGACATCCACCTGGGCAATGACTACGACGTGAAACACGCAGGCGTGATGCTTTCATAGATAAGCATGCTCCTATCCTGTTTCTGACATGTCTTACAATCCGTGATTCATTCCCTGCAGGGTGCACAGCGCGGACATCCACCTGGGAGAGGACTACAACCTAAATCACTTGGACGGGGATGGTTTTACCAAAGGGTGTTCTAAAACTCACTTCACAAAACGCAACACGTTGTGCCGCAGGGTGCACAACGCGGACATCCACCTGGGCGAGGACTACGATGTTGATGACCTGGTGGACGTGATTGAGGGCAGCCGCGTGTACGTGCCGGCTATTTATGTGGTGAACAAGATCGACCAGATCACGCTGGAGGAGCTGGAGGTCATGGACAAGCTGCCACACTACTGCCCGGTGAGCGATGTTACAACTACTGGGAACCTGCTTGTTGCTATTGTTGTGACTGTTAGTAGCGGCATCATCAGGTGCTGTTGTTCCTTTCACCAGTGTTGCTCAGGAAGGGAACACGACAAATCAGATCACGCTGGAGGAGCTGGAGGTGATGGACAAGCTGCCACACTACTGCCCGGTGAGATCAGACGTATCATATCATTATATATGGACTTGAGCTAGTGTGCAGTAATGTTGGAGGAGCTGGAGGTGATGGACAAGCTGCTACACTACTGCCCGGTGAGCATGCACCCAGATCAACATTGTTTTGTATTGAAACACCAGGCAGAACAATGCAGTACAATGTTGGAGGATCTAGAGGTGATGCACAAGCTGCCGCACTACTGCATGCTGAAGCTGTGGTGTGGGGGTGCTAGCTGCTTGTTTGGAAACTCACTAATCATCAGGGCGGTGATGCGTGCATGTGACTTCAGCGGCGTATCGTTGCCGTGGACTCGCTCGGATTGGTGGTGGTTGCGTAACACTTGCTGCTGGTATGGGGTAGGTCGGGAATCGCACTGCATATGTCATGTGGCCTGGCCTATAGCTTCTCTCTGTGCTGCTGCTGCTGCCGCTGCTGCTGCTGCTGCTGCTGCTGCTGCTGCTGCTGCTGCTGCTGCAGGTGTGCGCCTACCACGAGTGGAACCTGGACGGCCTGGTGGAGATGTGCTGGGAGTACCTGGACCTGGTGAGTCACATGACAGTGTTACAGTGTTACATCCCCTGAAGCAGGCGTTCTGTGACACTCGCACCGGTCAGAGCTGTCAACCAGCTAAAGAAACACCTGGTTTGCATAAAACCCATCACTTGCGTGCCCATGTGCATCACACGCCAGGACTGTTGTGCGCAGCAGTGATGCAGTACCACGGTTTGTACATGTTTGTCCCTGTAATTGACTCCCCTGCTTGCCTCACTGCCACCCACACCTCACATGACATGCACCAACCAGGTGCGCGTGTACACCAAGCCGAAGGGCAAGCTGCCAGACTTCAACGAGCCCATGGTGCTGCACCATGCATTTCTCACTCACGCCGTTGCTAACAGTTACAGATCTCCCTGCACACTCAACCCAACAGGTGCGCGTGTACACCAAGCCCAAGGGCAAGCTGCCGGCTTTGTTACTCTCTTTTACGCTGCAACCAACCCACCTGCCTGCACGCACTACCTTTCCCACCAAAACCTGCTTTTGATCCCACCAGGTGCGCGTGTACACCAAGCCCAAGGGCAAGCTGCCGGACTTCAACGAGCCGGTGGTGCTGCACCGCGCCAACGCAAGCATCGAGGGCTTCTGCAACAAGATCCACAAGACGATGCTGAAGCAGCTCAAGTACGCGCACGTGTGGGGCAGCAGCGTGAAGCACCGGCCGCAGAAGGTGGGCAAGGACCACGGCCTGCAGGACGAGGACATCGTGCAGATCGTGAAGAAGATCTAGGTTGTGGAACGAGATCTAGCTGGATTGTTAGGAGGATCTGGGCTTGTGAAGAGGATCGGCTGGATATTGACAATAATTGAGCTGGGTCGTGAGGAGATCCAGCCGCAGCTGTACAGGTTCCGGTGGGGTTTGCGCTGTTCTATTGGCAGCAATAGCAGCAGCAGTGTCGAGAGAAGGTATATGGCGTAGGGTAGCTGAGCTACTCATTAGGTGTTTGTACATGCTGGCGATTGCAGCGGCAGCTGCTGCAGCAAACATTGTTTGGGAGGTAAACTCAACCTCTTGCTGTCAGCTTGCTTGCACAGCTGGGAACGCTCCGCTTGCAGTGTTTTGTACGCATGTTGCTGTTCGCTGCATGTCGCAAGCAATGCAGGCTGTTGGCTGCATGTCACATGTTGTGCATTTCTGCACAACTGTACATGATGCTGCCAGTTGCCAGTGCTGCATCCTCTTTGTGCAACAGCCAGGGTGTTTGCAAGATAAGCCGTGCAAAGGGGTTTTAGCGAGCTTGACACCTGTCCGAGGTTTTTACAGTGATGCATTCCAGCTGGCAGAGCCGTGTGCTTTGTGCAGGCGGTCTGCCGCAGACTGGCAGTCTTGAGGTCTGTGCCATGTTGTCCAGTTGAGTGTGCGCCAGCGGGTTGCTTTGCATGCAGATGACGTTGTGATACAGTGATGAGTCAGCATATTATGTGTTGAGGTGTGGCTGCAGATGCAGCTACAGCGCACCAGCTGCTTGCAAACCACCGAAACAGGCATGGCAGCAGTTGATTCTGGCAGCCGCAATGTTTGCAAGATGCCCGCAAGCACTACTGGTGCAGGCAACCCAGCACATGCATGTGGCTGGTGCGTGTCACAGGATGTGTATCGTATGCAGTTTTGCAGCGTGATGTGCTAGTTGGCATTGCCGCTGCACCCAGTGCTGAGTTAGTGCTGCAAGCAGGTGCTGTGGCACGCACAGTCACGGTGGATCAGTGTTACAATCAGTGTGCACTGCAGCAGTGAAGCTTCATGCGGCTTTAGCCCACAGGCTGGCATGTGTTGTCACTTTGGTTTCCGAACCAGGGCGAGTGTGTTGCGACTTCAGGCGCTGGAACTGCGCGTGCCTGGTGGCGTTCGTTAGCAGGGTGTCAAGTTACGCCCATGGGGACCATCACGTTCATTAGCAGGGTGTCAATTGACGCCCATGGGGACCATCACGTTGCAGTGCCACCAACCCACCCTGGGACATAGGCACAGTGTCAGTGTGTCATGATGCACTGCAAATTCGTCTCTGTGGCGCGACTCCTCTGTCTTACAGCAGCTGGCCACCCAGGCAGTACCAAGTTGTGAACCTGCTGCAATCCCCGTATACGTCCAGTTTCGGCTACCACAACCCATTTGCTAAGGCGTTATTTACAGACGTAACCTGTGTGCGGCACCAGAAGACCATTTCTTCCAAGCCACTGACACCCCCTTCCAACCAGGAGCACACCAGCACTGCTGCACGGCATGATGTTGCACACATCCTTACACACTGTACAGTAAACGCACACCATGACACAGCTGCACAGCGTGTCGTTAACATCTGATCGAGTTCAAATCGAGTTCTGCAGGCAGAAGGCGTGCTCCATGCCACGTGCCAGCATGCTATCCCTGCTCGCCATGGGGTTCACTGCCGCCTCAGGGTTCACCAGCAGCGGCTTAAACACTACGCGCTTCTGCAGTTCCTGAGAGCCCTGGTAATAATCAAGCAATCACAAAAGCTGCCGCCGCCACGCACTATATACGCCCTTCCAAACACAGCAGCGCACCATCTGCAGCCTGTCTGAAGCCGAGCTCAAATCGAGTTCTGCAGGCAGAAGGCGTGCTCCATGCCACGTGCCAGCATGCCATCCCTGCTCGCCATGGGGTTTACCGCAGCCTCAGGGTTCACCAGCAGCGGCTTAGACCCTGCATACGCACTCGTCTGCCTAAACAGCACCCCGGGGTCCCTGCACTTGGGGCAGCGCTTGCTGGGCATCACCTCACGCAGTGTGCTCAGCCGCCAGCCGCAGGCTTCGCAGATCCACCAGCGCTTGGAGACGCGTACTGCTGCCACGTCGTGGGCGCTGCAGCTGGCGCGGCGCTTCTCGGTGAGCGCGTTGCAAGTGCGGCACTCAAAGGCGGTGACCTGCAGGCAGGTGTGTGTACATATCAAGATGGTGAAGGCAGTTGCAGCTGGCGCGGCGCTTCTCGCTGAGCGCGTTGCAGGTGCGGCACTCCAAGGCGGTGACCTGCAAGCATATGTGTGTACACAACATGGCGCCGGATGTCTTGAGTTTGACACAGGCAGCTGGCGCGGCGCTTCTCGGTCAGCGCGTTGCAGGTGCGGCACTCAAAGGCAGTGACCTGCAGGCAGGCATGTACATGCGATGATGCTGTCAGTGCTGCTGTCAGTGGGTGGGGAGGCAGTTACTGCGACGGCGCTGGGTAGAGTGCTGCAGGTGCGGCACGTCAAGGCAGTGACCTGCCGGCCGTACATATGATGATGGTGTAGTGTTAGTGGTTTGGCACAGGCAGCTGGCGCGTTGCAGGTGCGGCACTCCAAGGCGGTGACCTGCAAGCATATGTGTGTACACAACATGGCGCCGGATGTCTTGAGTTTGACACAGGCAGCTGGCGCGGCGCTTCTCGGTCAGCGCGTTGCAGGTGCGGCACTCAAAGGCAGTGACCTGCAGGCAGGCATGTACATGCGATGATGCTGTCAGTGCTGCTGTCAGTGGGTGGGGAGGCAGTTACTGCGACGGCGCTGGGTAGAGTGCTGCAGGTGCGGCACGTCAAGGCAGTGACCTGCCGGCCGTACATATGATGATGGTGTAGTGTTAGTGGTTTGGCACAGGCAGCTGGCGCGTTGCAGGTGCGGCACTCAAAGGCGGTGACTTGCACGCATATGCGTGTACACAACATGGTGCCGGCTGTTTTCAGTTTGACACAGGCAGCTGGCGCGGCGCTTCTCAGTGAGCGCGCTGCAGGTGCGGCACTCAAAGGCGGTGACCTGCAAGCATATGTGTATACATGGTGCCGGATGTTTCCGGTTTGACACAGGCAGTAGGAGCGGCGCTTCTCGGCGAGGGCGTTGCAAGTGCGGCATTCTGGAGGTGACCTGCAACCAGATAGACGCGTACCTATGTTCAAATGGAGATGGTTCATGTGCAGGCAGCTGGACTACTAGTACTGACTTCCGTAAGCCACTCCACTGACGGCCCAGCCCTCACAAAGAAACACAAACAAAGTGTGAGCATGCACAGAGGGAGCCGCATTCCATGCTGACAATGCTACAGCTGTCCTCATCAACATTCATGTTGCCAGGTGCACCAGGCACCACCTGGAGCCAGCCGCAGCCAGCTGCCCCTCACCCAGGCAACACATTGGTACGACAGTCGCACACCATAACGCCTCGCAGCTGCCGAGCCAGGTTAGTGCTATTTATGCCGCAGTCCGGCACGTGCACAATGTATTGTATCTATGTTAGGAACACAAAAATAGAGTACCTTGCCACTCACCGTGAGCTTGGTGGTGCCCTCCAGCTGCTGCGCCAGGTCAGTACCACAGCGCTAATTGCCTTACAACAGACATGACAGCATCATCAATGATAATTAATGCGATGTTTTGCGCCTCACCGTGAGCTTGGTGATGCCCTCCAGCTGCTGCGCCAGATCGTCCTTCTGCTGGTACTGATCCAGCAGCTTGCCCAGCAGACGGTCGTGCGCAGCGTCAGCAGCGCTTGACAGCAGCCTGCATTATAACAGCGCAGCAGCAGCAGCAGCAGCAGCAGCAGCAGCGAATGAAGTGGTGCATGCGACATGGCTGGTACTGCTCCAGCAGCTTGCCCAACAGACGGTCATGCGCAGCGTCAGCAGCACTTGACAGCAGCCTGCATAACAACACAGCACCACACCAGCAGCAGCAGCAGCAGCAGCAGCAGAAGCACAGCTCGATGCATGCCACATACCCCTGTGAGGTGTGGCAAGTTCCCATAACAGCAACATCTGCTGAGTGTCTCCAAAAACAGCACTCGCAGGGTCCAAAACAGCCACCCACCTGGCATCAGGCTTGTTGATGTCAGTGCGCTGCAGCACCTTGCCAAACGTCGCCCTGAAGCCAGCAGCAGCACCACCAGCAGCAGCTTTGGCCCCCACTGCAGCACCCCCTGCTGCCAGCCGAGCGCCACTCGCTCTGCCACCAGAAGCAACTTGTTTGCTGCTGCTGCTGCCGCTATGCTTCATGGGCTTAGGCCCCAAGCCAAGGTCCGACCGTAGCCGCTGCTTGGCGCTGCTGCCTCCTGGCCCGCTGCTGCTGGCAGCGGCACGTGGCGCTGTGCTGCGCGCTGGGGCGGCGCCTGCTGCTTGTATACTGCCGGTACGTGCTGCTGCTGCTGCTGCTGCTGCTGCTGCTGCTGCATGTTTTGGCGTGCTACTGCTGTTGGGTTCTATGCACAGGCCCGAGCCCTCATCTGCATCATCATCATCCTCAAACAATGCATCCAGCTCTGCATCATGCAGACCTCCTGCTGCTGCTGCTGCTGCCACAGAACCAGACAGTTTGCGCTGCTGGTGCTGCTGCTGCTGCTGCTGCTGCTGCTTGGGTGCCGGCTGCAGCCACAGCTGCTGCTGCTCCTCTATCTGCTTCTGCGTGTCTACCTCCACTGCTGCCACCACTGCACTGAGCCTGAAGCCACTACCACTGCTGCTGCTGCCACTGCCTGGCCTGGCACCAGCAGGCCTGGAAGCCTGAGCAGCACCACCCAAAGCACCCGCAAACGTGCCAGCTGTCGCTGTAGCTGCTGCTGCTGCTGGTGTTTGGCTGCTGGGTTGCGATGTTTGCTGCTGCTGCTGCTGCTGCTGCTGCTGCTGCTGGCTGGGCTTGCCGGCTGCCTGCTGCTTCAGCAGCTTGCGCCGCAAGGCTTCCTGGCAGGTGCGCGGCAGCACACAGCAAGGGCAGGTTTGTTACTCGTCAGAATGGCCAGGCCATAACTTAATCTCCAAGCATGTGTGTTGTAAGGCACAGCATCTGGAGTTCCAAGAGCGCACTCTTTCACGACATGATTGCCAGGCATAACACTGTTACTCTACGACAATGTGCGCGCCTTCTTTCGACCCCCTTCACCCTGTTTTCCATTTCGGAGAGCCTCTGAAGGTCTATCTAACCAATACACACATCGCCCTCACCCGCAACTCCGCCTGCTCTGCCTGCTTGCGCCGCCTCGCCTCAGCAGCACAGTTGGCAGCCACTTGCCGGCACGCAGCAGCAGCATTCACGTCCAAGTCCAGCGACAGCCGCCTGCCACTGCCGCTGCTTGGCATGCTGCTGCTGATGGCTGCACCTGCTGCTGGTGGCTGCACTGGAAGCGATGCACTGCCAGGTTTGCTGCTGCTGCTGCCTTGCTGCTGCTGCTGGGTGATGCTGCTTGTTGTGCTCCAGGTGTTGCTGCGGGCATCATACACCTTGCCGCTGTTGGCTGCTGCAGGGCAACAACAGCACGCACATATAAGGCGCAGTCGCAACCGTCAGTCAGCGTGGCCGGCCGGGGCAGATGCATCTTACATCTGCAGCAGATGGATGCTCCCATAACACCAATAGGTGAGAACAATTGATGTGCACAGCATACACACAGAGCAGCAGCATGCAGACACAAGCGCAGTTGTAGCTCTCAGTCAGCGTGGCCGGCCGGTGAAGATGCAGCAGCTGTCGGCTCACACGACACCAGCAGATGGATGCTGCCATCATCCCCAGCAGATGCCAAAGCTTGACATACACAGCAGCACAAGCCGCCCTCCAGCAGCTGCACAAGCAGTGCACACATAGCCAGTAGTCAGCATCAGCTGCTGCTGCTCCTACCTGCAGTATGCTGCCCAGCTCCGCCAGACTGCATGGCTGCTGCTGCTGCCTGGCTGCGCGGCCCTAGCAGCGACCCGCTGCTGCTGCTGCTGCCGCCGCCGCCTCTGCCGGCCAAGGTGGGTGCTTTCCGTAGTGTTTTGGCCTGCTGCAGCGCGTGGTACTGGCAGAATTGGCTGACAGTAGTGTCCACGGCATTGGTGCACCTGGAACCTGCAGACGTCAATGTCACACAACACAGAGGGGAGTAATCATCCTTCAAATCAGTGCCTTGACTTGCATACACATTCATCACATCCATAGTAGCAGATTGCATCCACCTTCATGTACTATGGGAGCGTGCATTCAAATCTCAAAGAGTTTTTTGCTTCAATGGCAGCCACCCACCGGCTTTTGTGCTGCCCCTGCAGAAGCCCCAGCCTGCTGAGCTGGCCAGCCGCTCCACCTGGGACGCCTGTGACACTGCCAGGCCGCCGCCGCCGCTGCTGCTGCTGCTGCTGCTGCTGCCGCCGGGGCCCTTGGCTGCAAAGCGCGGGCTGTAGAAGGCCAGCACTGAGCCCTCCGCCTGCAGGCAGCAGCAACACACGTGAAACTCAAGTTTGTAAGGGAGCTGGTTGGTGAGAGCCAACATAGGACCATGGCTCATATCAAAATTGCATGTCACTACAGCGGTTTATTGAACATGGTACGGTGTTGTTCCTAGCAAAGTGCCACCGCACCTCTGCGTAGTGCTCCTTGTGTGCATCCCCAAACAGCGCAAGCCAAGCACTCTGATGGCCTCACTTCAACAAGTTGGTACATTATGAAAACTCCTGAAAAATAAACACAGCCTCATGTGCCGCACCTCTGCGTAGTGCTCCTTGTGTGCATCCCCAAACAGCGCCACCCAGGTGTCGCTGCCAGACAAATCAGACAGCCGCCACCTGCTGTAGGGCGCGCCTGCGCTGGAGCTGCCGATGTTTTTTTGCACCAGCACGGCCACCACCACCCAGGCAGCATTAGCAGGGGCAACATAGTCCCTGCAGGCAGGACGGCAGCATCAAGCGTTGAATGTGTCAGGGGCTTGATAACCACTACACAGAAAGGTTTAGCAGGAGCAACATATTCCCTGCAGGCGGAGGAGAGCAGCAGCAGTGTCAGATTCTTGGTCAGAGCAGCTCCGTCAGGAGTCAATAATACCATCAGGCGGCTTTGTCCACCCCTGCAGAACTAATAGGCAGTCCTTGCAAGCAGCCAAGCAGGAGCAGCAGCTAGTAAGCAGCCAAGGAGCATTCCTTCCGAGTTCCAGCGCTTCACAAACACAGTGCACAACCATGCATGCCTCCATACAGTGCACAACCATGCATGCCTCCATACAGTGCACAACCATGCATGCCTCCATACAGTGCACAACCATGCATGCCTCCATACAGTGCACAACCATGCATGCCTCCATACAGTGCACAACCATGCATGCCTCCATACAGTGCACAACCATGCATGCCTCCATACAGACTGGCTGAACGGACCAGCATGTGACTGTGCTTGTGGCGATGATTACTGCCACACCGCTGCTGCCGTGCTCAGCCAGCGCCGCACCTGGCCTTGCTGAATAGCATGCTGCTACACAACATGGCTTGGCGGCTCAGCATGTGACTGCAAACACTGTGTCAGCATACTGGTACTGCCACACCGCTGCTGCTGTGCTCAGTCAGCGCCGCACCTGGCCTTGCTGACGGGCACGTAGCTCATCTGCTTGTAGCGCTCACGCAGCACGATGCCAGACACACGCGGCAGCTTGATCTACAGGCAGCAGCAGCAGCAGCAGCATCCTTGAGCCACCTTTGCTTATGACAGCAGCCTCTGCAACACTACAGCAGCAAGCACAGCATCTGCTCACAGGCATGTCAAAGCAAAGCTCAACTGGTTAATCCAAAAGCACCACAAAGAGAGGTCGCAGCATGTCAGCATCCAGCCTTGGTCTCCTGATGACCCAGTCACTTATGCTGCTGCTGCTGCTGCTGCTGCTGCTGCTGCTGCTGCTGCTGCTGCTGCACATGCCTCTTCGCACGTTTGAACCTGGATTGGCCAAAGCCATGGGCTCAGATACTATGCTACTGCTGCTGCTGCTGCTGTCACATGTGCAGCTGCTGGCCCCACCTTGAGCCCAGTCAGCTTCTCCACAAAGTGCTGGCACTCCGGCTGCTTCGCCAGCTTCCCCTGCTGCTGCTGCTGCTGCTGCTGCTGCTGCTGCTGCTGCTGCTGCTGCTGCTGCTG
>RWJK01001349.1:22109-50629 GCA_004335835.1 Scenedesmus sp. ARA3 | reverse complement strand
TGCTGCTGCTGCTGCTGCTGCTGCTGCTGCTGCTGCTGCTGCTGCTGCTGCTGCTGCTGTACGCTGCCAACGCCGCTACCGCCAATGCCAGCAGCATTGCCAAACGGTAGGCTGCCAGTGATTCTGCTGGCGCCAGTGCCAGTGCCTGCTCTGCTGCTTGCACTAGAGAATGCCTTTGTGGACACCATGGTGACAGCAGCAGCAGGCCTGCTGGCTCTTTGCATGCTGACATTGCTGGCTGCTGCTGCTGCTGCTGCTGCTGCTTGGTGTGTGCTGCTGGGTTGCTGCGTGGCTGTGCGTCGTGCTGCTGCCAGCCTGCTGCTGGGTGGTGGGGCCGTGGCGCGCCCTGCAGGCACACACAGACGTTGTGCAAGGTTGGGTGTGCGCTGACACATAGCCAGGGAACCACAGATGCCACGTGGTGCAGGCAACATCATGAGCAGCAGTATCTGTCTCGTGCATGCATGTATTGCCAGCTGGACAACTGCTGCTTGAGCACTGCTGCCTGGGGCTCCCAGCTGTGTTTTGCATGGCCAGGCTTGTCATGACAACACCACTTCAGCGTAGTGAACCTCACCAGCAGCACCACCAGCAGCAGAACCTGTTTGGTCTGCTTCAGCAAAGCTGTCTGCCAAGCAGAGCAGCAAATCCTCATCTTCTTCTTGCTGTGCAGCAGCAGTGTTGTGCTTTGGGGCTGCGGCTGGGGCTGCTTGTTGATGTGCTGCAGCAGCACTGGCATCGCCGTGATCGTCACACATAGCATCTGCTAGTTCAAGAAGTCCATCAAGGTCGTCAACAAGCACCATGATGATTGCTGCGAGTGGGAGTGTTGCTCTGCAAGATGCAGCTGTGCAGTGCGCAGTTCAGCCTGCAGCCGTTTATAAAAAGAACACCACGTAAACCATGTTGGTAAGAGACTTCAGCATCTGGCGGTGCCAGCGAGTTGGAATTCTATGGCCACTTGAAACGTGTTTGAAAGAGGACAGGTGACTAATCGCCTGACAAGGTATCACCAGCACAAGTGCGAACAACAACTGATGGCCGTCTTATCGTTTTCATGCTGTTATCGTTAGTTTCTGCAGACTGTTGCTCAGGAACTACGCAGCGTGCAAAGCAACGTGCTGAGGGTGTGCAGAGCTTCAACGGTGATGTGCTCCCTCTTGCAACGGCGTTCAACCACAAATACGTTCTTGGTGAACTGCATGAAACAATTCCTCCTTCAGCGGTCCTGTGTGCGTCCAGGAAGCCACTTACAGTGCTGCACCATGCAAGCCCCAGTCACAACCATGGCAGCTGAGCACAGTTTAGTCCTGGAAGCAAAGAAGACGATGCGTACCCAGATAAAGAAGCAGCTCAAGGCCATGTCACCTGATGACATGCGGGAACAAAGTGAGGCAGCAAGCAGTAACACCTGTACAGGTGCTTGGCAGCAGCAGCAGCAGCAGCAGCAGCGGCGGCAGCGGCAGCGGCGCATTCATAGGCCTTTCAGATCAGCTGATGAGATTCAACGCACAGCGTAGTTTGCACCGCTAAACTGCGCTCCAGGCTGGCGTGTGTGTGGTAAACATTGCACTGTGTGACAAGACACCAGCATGCTGCACAAGATATTCAAACCGGATCTCCAGGCAAGCACGTCACTGCAATGCTTCAGGTATACGCCTGCTTCACGCCTTTTGCACCTGCTCTCACAATGCCGCAGGTAGCCAGATAGCTCAGCAGGTGATCGCCTCTCCATTCTTCCAGCAGGCACGCAGCGTGGGTCTGTACATAACTTGCGAGCGCCTGAGAGAGGTGGACACCATGGCCCTGCTGCAAGCAGCGCTACAGCAAGGTGAGTGATGTGAGACACAGTGCCTGACACGCCAGGTGCAGCATCATCAGCAGGCCACAATCTGTGTGTCGCCGTGCAATGGCACCAGCAGGAGGTGGTTGCGCTGCAGTGCGAATGCAGCATGCTTGTTTGTTTTGCGCTGCTGGACAGGCCATGCTGCAGGCAGCGCTACAGCAAGGTGTGTGATGCAAGACACATTGATGCTGTGCGAAAGCATCTAGATTGTCCACTCCAACATGCAGGCATGTGCCTGTTAAGAGCAGCAGAAAGAGCAGCAAGCATAGTCTGGGGTGCTGAGTGCTGAATTGGCAATCCCTCGATGTGTTTCTTGCCAACCCTCGAAACGACCTGCTCTGGCCCGGCTGTGCTTCAGTCAAGCACTGCTTTGTGCCGCTGGGTGGGCCAAGCAGTGTGTTGTGTTGCTGCTTTTCCACAGCTGTTTCGTGCCACTGCCGTGGGCTTGCTGTGCTGCAGGCAAGCAGTGCGTTGTGCCGCTGGTTGACTCCAGCAGTGTCTTTTGTTGCTGCTTTCAAACTGCTGCTCCTATCTGCCACTGCTGTTTCGTGCCACTGCTCTGGGCTTGCTGTGCTGCAGGCAAGCAGTGCTTTGTGCCGCTGGTTGAGGACAGCCAGTCAAACATGGCCCTGCTGCACATAGGTGAGTAATGCAGGCAAGCTAGCAGACGTCCGGGCTTCAGCTATGTTGCAAGCTGGCTTATAGGCAAGGTGTCGCAAGCTGAGTTCTGTTGGTCTGTAGGCCTGCAGTGTTGCAGTGCCTGCATGCATTTAAGGGCGTCAACAAGTCTGCCGTGGCACTGTTTGCTGCTGTCCAGCTGGACGGGTGAAAACGCATACGCATATTCTGCTGCCGCAGAAACTGCAGTGACTATGGTAAATCACCCTGTTCACATCCCATGTCTGTCTGCCGCTGCCTTTCCTGCAGACACACTAGAGGACCTGCAGCCAGCGCCGCCCTTTGGCATCCTGGAGCCCAGCAAGCAGCAGCGGGACGGCAGTGACAGGCAGAACGGTGAGCAGCAAGCTGCATCGGCGCAATAGCAGCAGCAGGCAGCCGAAGCAGCAGCAGCAGCAGCAGCAGCAGCAGCAGCAGCAGCAGCAGCAGCAGCAGCACCAGCAGCAGCATGACCATGGCAAAGCCACTGCAGGGACAGCAGTGTCATGAAGTCTGCCAGCTGGCAGTTGCTCCGCGCATGTTGACGTTTTCAAAATGGACATGCCGGCTGAGCTGAGGTGCTTCTGTGGTTGCCTGTTGCTGTCTGTCTGTTGATATGCGCGTATGTTTGTGCACTTGCAGCGCTGCAGGTGGCTGGCGGGCTGGACCTGCTGCTGATGCCTGAGCCACACTATGCTCATTGCTGTCGGCCGTTGCCTGCTGCTGCTGCTGCTGCTGCATGTGCGTGCCTGCAGCGTTGCAGGTGGCTGGCGGGCTGGACCTGCTGCTGATGCCTGGCTTAGGCTTTGACAGGGAGGGAGGGCGGCTGGGGCGCGGCGGCGGGTGAGTCAGCAGCGGCTGCTGCATGCTCCGCCAGCCTGCCTGGTCTCAATTCTTTTTTCTGCGGTCGGCTGCACTATCCATCAGCATCGGCATCCATAACGATGCATCCATGGTCTGACTTGCAGTTCGCGCTCGTTAGGCTTAAGTTCGCTTGTTGTTGTTGTGCTGCACAGCCGCTGCAGTCACCTGGTGCGTCAATGCAGCTTTTGCTTGCTGCCTGCTGCACTTCGAAATCCTGTCTCTTGGACCAAGCACTGTTGCTTATGCACACATTGGTCCTGCTGCTGCAGTTACTATGACAAGATGGTGCATGACCTAGATGCGCGCGCACAGCAGCACGGGTGGCAGCCGCCATGGCTAGGTGAGGCCTTACAGCCCAGGAGGGCTCAGTGTTTCAGAGTGCAGCTTGCTGTTCTGCAGCAGCCCCGACTTCAGCTGGGGTCTGCCCCTGTGCATGCAGATAACGAACATGCTACTGCAGCCGCCCTGGCTTGGTGAGGCGTGGCGGCTGTGGGGCCAGCCTGCGGGGCTGCAGCGCATCATCAATCATGATCGTGATTGACAGTCACCAAACAAGCCATAGCATTGACGCTATCATCGACCAGACGCATGCCACACTGGAGCTGGAGAGAGGAAAAAGATGGGAGCGCAGCTGCAGCTGTCGGCACACATGGTGGAATGTCTGCTGCAGTCGACGCAGCTGTTTCTTGCTGAGCCGCCCCTGCCATGGAGTCAGCGCTTTGAATGTGGTTTTGTTGCTTTCAGGCTGCACTCTCGCTGCTTCTCCTGTTGCTGCGCCGCCGTGTACTTGTCCTGCAGTCGCGCTGGCGTTCAGCCAGCAGTTGGTGCAGCAGGTGCCTACCAGCCACCACGACAGAGATGTAGATGTGCTGGCGATGCCTACGGAGCTGGTGCGCTGCAGCAGCAGAGCCAAGCAGCACCTCTGAGGACCCTGTCACCAGCTGGACGAACACAACAGAGGCAAGGTCATGCGGAAAGGTCACCTGCCACTTGTCAGGCTGTCACTTGGGCTGCAGCAAGGTCATCATGGCAGTGGCAGTGCAGCACACCCAGTGTGGCTTGCTGCGCCAGCATGTGCATGTCGGATTCGCAGGGGCGTGTCCATCTTTTGCGTCACTGGGTCAGCAGTGCTAGCCTAATGCATGCCGTTAGATGTGCCAAGTATGACTGTGCTGGTCGCCATGGGCCATCACAGCAGCAGCAGCTCCAGCAGAGTCCAGCCTTGCTAGCAGTCGACGTCGACCTCCGCACGCATAGTGCGGCCACATCGCAGTGCAATTATCGTTTTGCTGTCTAGTGTGGTGGGTGGCAGTGGCTCTGAGATGGTTCCAGTGTGCGCAGCGCGAACGTCTTGGGCAGCAGATGTATGTTGACATGGCATGCACACTGTAGTGGCACTGCACAGTCGATTGGTGCCACCATTCGACTGCACATGCAGACTCTGTTTGGCTGGATCTATAGACTCAAGTGGTCTTCACTTGTCTGATGACGCAGAGCCAGCCAACGCAGAGCCAGGCACAGCGGCAAACATCTCATTTGTTTGTTACATATGTAACATGCGCGTCATAACCAAGCTTCAAGTCATTACCACGGTCAACATGCAGATGACAGGTTGTGTGCAAGGTACATACCAGTGATGGATTTGCAAAATTCAAAAAGCTGTTTGGCCTAGGTTGGTCACATGCTTTGCAGCAAGATAAGGGCCGTCCACAGCAGATCCATGTCCATACGACCACCACAAGCCCAACCACAACCCATTGCAGCATGCTGCAGCAAAGCACAGCTCTAAAACGTGGTGCTAGTGGGCTGCCAAAACACCACACTAGCCACCACCAGGCACTGCACTTGCCGCTACAGCCCGGCAGAGCACACTGCTGCGCGGTGCAACAATTCGGGCATAGCCTAAGCAGCAGCCACAACAGGCTTGCTGCTTTAACAGCTTGCAGGACACTCCTGCAAGGGAGCTGCCAAGGTGCAGCAGGCGATTGATTGCAAAAAACAAAAACAAAAACTGTGTGCAGGTCTGAGATAAAATTAGTGCCTTGAAAGAAGGCGGCACACGGAAAACGCAGCTGCAGCCATAATCCAAGCATGCTGGCCACGGTGTGCTGTGCACACGTAACACTTGTATAGTCCAAACTGTTTCCAAACAACACAGCAGGCGCGCATGCCATCTTTCAGACACAGCAGCCCACTACTTTGGACCCGCCCTCTGAGCAGCATTACAAAGCTGGCTCGCAAACAGCACTAACGCAACAGGGCTCGCCATGCAGAAAAAGATGCCACTCGCTGAGCTGGTGCCACACTCAACCACGCCAGACTCATCTGCCTACCCATCAATGCCGATCCACTGAGACTTCCACAATGCCAGCAGGACGCAAGCAGCTGCAGCTGGGTCACTGAGAGGCTGCTCTAGTAGGTGAGCCAAAACATGCCCAGCAGAGCCAAGCACAGCACACACCGCAGCATGGCATTCGACCCTAGCAGGCATGTATCACGTAGTGGCCGGACACATTGTAACAACACTGACAAAAGGACGGGTTTGTAAATATCATGGAAGTAAAGCTGGTCATTGCAGCACCACAGGGAGGTGCAAGGAAAAGCATTTTGCTTGTAGGTATGCATCAACCATCAAGGACGCAGCGAGCCGCGCATCCGGAACATGCGCACATGCGCCCACTGCTTGTGACCAGGTAAGAAACATAACAGTCCAAAAGTGTATCCATTGGGTGCGGCTGCTGGCCTGGACACCAGTGCAGCACGTACGGCAACCACCCACTACATACGTAGTTGTAGATAAAATGGCCAAGTAATCTTGTGCAGAAATCTGCGTCATCAAGTGCTGCTGGTTGAGGCATACAGCCTATTCTGGAGCTGAAGCTCACAGAAGTCAAGTCTGCTGCTGGGCGACAGCATCATCTATGGGTACAGCTGCCGAATGTCAACATTCGCAGACATTGCCAGGAGAAATTGGGCAACCAAGACAAGCTTAGGCAGCAGCACTAAGGCAACCAACGCTCGCGCCACGGCCTGCACAAACGATGCAAGCAAACGAACGTTGAGCGAGGCCCAGCCCAAAAGTCAGGCGCTGCTGATAGCAAGGTGTAGCACGCGGCTGCCAAGCTGCTGTGCTAACGTCTGATCAGCACAGCTAACCTGACGCTCAGCCGCACAGGCCAGCATACTGGGGCCAGCTGCTGCTGACAGTGCTGCTGCTGGTGCTTGACGTCCCTCAGGCCTCCATCTCCATGCAGCACTGCCCTGCGCCAAAGGGCTGCATCACGGGCGTGCAGGTCCGCTTTCCATTTTGCAGGTCCTGTGCTCCACAGCTGCCGCGTTTCCTGCAAGGGGATCACACAACTGCGTGAAGGCGGGACATAACAATGAAACCCAGCCACCGGCTTGGCGAGGCGCTAAATCCGTTGAACAGACACTTGAGCCTCTTGAGGTAAATCATAGTGTCTCACCTGGGCTCCTGCTGTGCCTGCTGCTGCACCTCGAACACGCGTCTACTGACGAGGCAGACCTCGCTGTAGCGGTCCCTGTATACTCTTTTGCTGCAGTTGGCATCGCATATGTGAAGCTGTCCGCTGCTGCAGCACTCAAAAGTGTTGCCAAAAAGGTGCCTGACACTGCACTTGGCTCCGCACTCGTGAACTACACTCCAGGCTCGCTCAAGCTGAGTGTGCTGCTGATCATTTGCGATATTGATATCCATTTTACCCCCGACAGAGCAAACGAGAGGGATTTGCAGCTAATCGGCTTCTGGAATATGTTTGGCGACAAGCTTTAAGAGCTTAATGTCAACGACAACAAAGCTGATGGGTTGATTGATGCCTTACACTGCTGAGAGCTAAGGATCCACGGCTCTGTGCTCCCTTTTCTGCCATTGCGGGTTCTGCATACAAACCCTCTTGTCTGACAAATACGTCCGCATGCGCTCTGCCAAAAAAGGGGCACGATGGAACTCTACATTGGCTTACAATTGCAAACACAAATCTTTACGAATCAAGGTGCTGTCAAACTCACTGTTGGGCCACCAGTCACCGACCACAGAGATTATGAACATCCGCCAACAGCAGCGGGCATAAGGATCTGACACACCGTCGAGGCTGTGTGATCAACTGCCATATGCATCTGCATGTCTTCTAAGCTGTGTGCTCTGCCACAACACCATAGCAGGCAGAACAGGCTGCACCTTGTGTCCGGTGCCACCAAACAGTGTTTGGAACTGATCGCTTGAGCCAATCGCTACGTGGCCATCGCCAGCCGGGTCTCTCAGAGTGACAGGCAACCAGGTAGCAAGATTGGCCCATCTCGGTGGCAACACTAGCTGCCGAATGCGGCATAATGCATGCACACCTGGGGGCCACCACTCATGGCTGAACATGATGTTCATTGCAACTGCAACCAGCAGCTGCAGGCGGCCTGACTGTGCCGGCTTGGCTGCACTGCATCACATAGTGCACCACATGGTGCCTGCCAGGCAGCAGCCCTCTGAGCGTAGCCAGCGGCAACTGGCCGCCAACCAAGTGACTCACGATTTGTGTGTTACACGACGGGAACACAGCCCGTTTCCGAGCCAATGACAGGCTCAGTGAAATGACGGATTCTAGACAAAGCCAGGATACCGAAGTACGCTGGTCATGCACAGCTGCGCGCCTTCAAGCAGCCTGCAGCCACTGACAACTGAGTCTGTGCACACAGGTGAGTACAGTTCTCACGTGTAGGCACAGACTCAGTTGTCAGTGGCTGCAGGCTGCAGGCTGCAGCCAGCCTACCTGGCCAAGGATTGGCCAGCGGCCACTGACGGGCGGCAGGCTTTGAGCTCCCTGCCGAAGCCGAGGCAGCAACACCTGTAGGGAAAAGTTGGGCCGAGCAGTCCTCCTGCTGACAATGGTGTCTTCTAATGGCCTGGCGTCAAGCATGGAGCAGATGCCAGCAGCAGTTGCGGCTGTCCAGCGGCAGCAGCTGCTGCCAGCCGTGGAGTTGCCACAGCTGCACTGACAGCTGATGCGACAGTTCTGGGCAACAGCTGCTCTTTTGTCGCTGCTTGGTGCACTGCCTGGCTTCCAGCATCCTACTAGGACCAGTAGTCTAGAGTCACGCCGTCACCACCAAGAGGTGGCCTATTCGTCTCGGATGGGTGCCACCATCTCCACTGGCAGCTGCCAATGGCCTTGCCCCGCAGCCCAGGTTGCACACCTTCACGGCCATTGGCTTGCCACCAACAGCCGCTGGCGCCGGCATGTCTGCTGTGCAGAACCAGCTGTGAACCTTCGGTCGATGACAGCAGCCAGTGGTGCAGTGAGGCCAGCAGAGGGTGATGACAGCTGGTACTCGTGTCCACATTGACACAAGCCACCAGTGCTGGAGCTAGCTGGAGGGCTGCTGCTGCTGCTGGCGTACACCAGGCATGCTGCTGCCAGATCAAGTGCCACTGCATCTCCTGCTGCCAGCAGCATGGGTTGTAGCTGCAGCACTGCTCTCCCAGCTGCTGTAAGCAGCACAGCTGCCTGCTCATGAGGCGGGCAGCAGGCCAAATGCTACACAGGTGATTGATACAAGCACTGCTGGGCAAGTGCCTCTGTTGATGCCTAATTTCGGCCGGCAGCTGTATCAAGCATGCCACAGGCTTGCCTGCAGCCTCCAATTACAGCCTCCAGCACTAACACACTACAATGATGGTGTGATTCCATTTTACTAGTGCATATGATTCCTTCTGTTGACTAGATACCAACCTCAGCAGCTCCAAGACTTGCTGGTGAGCAGTGGTGTTGATGGCTTTCTTCCAAACAATGTGCTAAGTTGGCTTTCTGTGTGCTGCATCTGGGGTGACATTGCTTGCTGCAGCTGTTGCCAACCCTGCACATGGACTTCATTAGAATCATGCAGCTCACAAGATTTCTTGACACAATGGCTGTATGTCTGAAGGCAGGTGCTGGTGGAATGTCACGTGTGCGTGGCTGTATGTTCTACCGGCAGCGGCACTGCAGCAGCGACGCCTGTTGAGCTGCATGGCTCCAGTAAGGCCTTGCTACGCTGCTGCTAACATGCAAGAGCTGGCCTTTGCATGTCTATCACATGCTAGAAATTCAACTCCGTTGCCACTGTGTCCGTTGGTGATGCCAGGCAAATGCTCCTGTCACAGTGTGAAGTGCTGCAGGGGAGGAGATCCCGACACCAATCTATGTTTGCACTGTTTGACGGCAAAGACATCGCTGCTACACGTTCTACATAAGCTGTACATGGTTTCTGTGCAATCGTTGCAGGCGAAGGGCTTTGCCTCCGTCAAACGCCGCATGACAGTGTTCAAAAACGGTCAAGTAAAATGCATTTGAGGCTGGCCGTTGTAAAGACAATGCACGCCATCATTTCATTTGAAGTTTGACATAAACAGCTGACAAACAGTTAGTTTACACAACAGTCGCCCAAGCAAACTTGCACACCACCGAATCCGTTCACGTTGCTGTCTTTGCTGTCTTCTCACCGCTAGGCCGCAGCAAGTTTCAAGCATCTCAGAAGGCACCTTACGCAACACTTTTTGTAGCAGCATTTGTGTGGCGACAAATGGGCTCAGCATATGAAGACCTGCTGCAGCATGCTAGCAGTCTGGGCTTCTCCATGCCTCGCAACGACTGTCACGACACTCTTCAGACATTGAATGATGCAGAGGAACTCGTGAAGCAGCAGCAGGCTGTAACGGAGCTGCAGCTGCGCCTGAGCACCTTGACTGCATACCAGCAGTCTCGCTTCATCACAGACAAGCAGGCACTGCAAGCACTTGCAAGCAACATGTCCCGTGCTTCAGACACGCTAGACACCATCTGCAAGACCAAGAACAGTCTGGCAGACCGCCTGAGGTCGGCAAAGATGCGGCCAAGCGTGCCAGTGTCGCCAGACTACCAGGGCGACTTCACAGCACTGCTGCAGCACAGTGCAGGCAGCGCCCCGCAGCTGCACGAGGGCATGACAGCCCTGCAATGGGCTGCTGCATTGGATGACAAGCCCTCAGCCTGGGAGGACCAGCTGAAGAGTATCCTGGATGCTGCGAAGGAGCTCAGCAGCTGCCTGACGTCCATGGAGGAGTTCAGCAGTGCAATGGTCACGAGCTGCAGCAGCTAGGGGTCTGGCAGCAACGCTGATGTGTCAAGGGCACAGCTGACGTGAGTGAAGTCAGTGGTACTACGTAGATGCAGCATCCTCGCAACAGTGTCCAGCAGGTTTGCACCTGTGCGGCGTCAGCCCGATGTCACGAACACTTGCGGGATGTCAGGTTGTGAATGCAAGGTGCACGGCAGCAGTGGTGGATGCTTCAGCTTCGTTGCTGCTGCTTTAAGACTTGCTGCATGGCACTGCAGCTGCAGCCTGAGCTTGCAGAGCAGCATGGCCAGACCTGCATCTGGACACCAGCAGATGCAGTGGCGCAGCACCTGCAGCAGTAGCACGAAAAGTGCAACACGCGTGCTCGGGTGGAAGCCATGCTGCGTGCGGTGGTGTCAGACACGCAGCAGATAGGTTGGATGCATTGATTGTTGCAGTTGTGGTAGCAGCATGGCCCCAGTGCAGGCGCGCACGTGCTGAAGCAGTGGGGACGGCGACAGCAAGGCGATTGGAGGGTTGACACTTGCCGATAGTGATCAGCATTGTGATCAATTTGGATACTGGTGACAAGTTCTGCAGGCCGTACAGTTGTTGCGAGGTGCCAGTGCTGTGCTTGGGCTGCGTTGGGTGACTGCTGTGGTTGAAGTCTGACTGTCAACTTGTGCTCGTGCCCCAAATGTTGCTGGTTGTACATGGCTGCAGCTGCAATGCGTCCTGTTGCCGCAAGGCAACTTCTCCTGTCATTGCTGGTGCCTTGACTTTCCTTGCTGGTCTGGGTGCTGTTCTGTCATGGCTGGTGTCTTGACTTTCCTCGCTAGTCTGGGTGCTGTTCTGACTGATGCTTTTGCTGTCAGACGCCACGCTCTGCTTTTGACTCAAAGATGGCACAAGTGACTAGTGACAGGGTACTGCGCACATCTGATGCTAGTTAGCTGCACATAGTGTGTATTCCTGCATACGCTGCAGATGTTGACCTGTGACATACATTCCAAATGGGTGCTTGCAGCCACAGCTGCTGGGTGCAGTGCCGCAACATGCTGGCAGTGGCCCTGCTGTGATGCAGAGGCTGCTGCCATACCTAGCCCTTCATGTTGGTTATAGCATATGATAGTGAGTTTGGACCTTGTGGTGTCTGATAGTTTACCAGCAGCCTGTGTTTGGTTGGTTGTCAACTTAGCTTGCCAATGGCAATGGCAGGGTCCTTGGGCCAGGTGCCAGGCCCTCACAACATGCACATACCAATATCATATATCACGTTTGTAAAAAGTGCTTTCTATACAGTGTGAATTGATCCTTGTCCAAGTGCTTGTCGTGCTGCCCAGTCAGTTCATCAGCAGTGTGGGCGGGTGGGCAGTAATATGTGCAAGGGGCTCCCTCATTGGCATCAGCGAGCTCACAAAGATCCGTTCAGGCATGAAGAAAACAAATGGAATTGCTTAGGCATGGCATGAGCGTGGGCACTAGTTGTTAGATGTTGTTCATCGTCCAGATCTGCTGCTGTCGAGTGCGTAAGCAACAACTCTCACGCCACATTCGCGCCTTTTGCTTCGATTGCTGCTGGCTGTGCTAGCTGGATTCCCCTTTTCCGCGCCCACCTGTCTTGGGTTGTGGAGCATGCACAGTGCCTGACACCAGCAGTCCTATCGCTGCCACGACT
This sequence comes from Scenedesmus sp. ARA3, assembly GCA_004335835.1. NCBI lineage: Eukaryota > Viridiplantae > Chlorophyta > Chlorophyceae > Sphaeropleales > Scenedesmaceae > Scenedesmus > Scenedesmus sp. ARA3. Next base: position 38,501 of record RWJK01001349.1, on the reverse strand, counting down.
GCTTCGATTACACAATGAAGCTTACCGTCAATCCAGTCAAGGCGCCAGCTGCGCCTGGGCTACGCCAGAGCGTAGTTCAGCCCTTCAGGTGCCTTGCACACTCGCATCAGCACCTAAGGTGCCCACTAGTGCGCATTGCAGCGAGCTACCTTGCTGATGCACTGTGTACGTTTGTGTACAGGCCGGGTCAATGCAGCCGCAGGCGCGTCGCCATTCGTTCTGAGGCTGGCAAGTCGGGTGAGCAGGCAGCACTGTGCACACACCTGCTAGTCACTGACAGCAAGCAGGCACTGAGCTAGCGTCTCTTGCAGGAACTTTCACGCTAGGAGGTGGTGGCAGCTCAGAGGGAGGCCTGGGTGGCCTGCTGGGCACCATCACCCGCTCAATTGGCACGCTGTCAACCAAGGCAACAGCACCCAAGAAGGGACCCAAAGATCCCCGGACTGTGAGTAACACAATGCTACAGCCACAGCAGCTGCTGGGGGAGACAGCATTTCCAAGCCGTATCTTGCGAAGCAGTTGCTGCAAGGAGCTGCTGCTGAGCAGCAGTGTTGAGGCAGTACAGCAGGTAGTGCAGCAGCAGTACAAGCCCCCTGCTGTGCACCTGCAAGCGCGCAGCGCAGTGCATTGTCAGATCAATGCACATGATGCACGGGCTAGCTCTGCAAGGCTGCTAGTGCTGCGAGACGGTGCTCAGCAACGCTGTGCTGTTGCTGCGTGTGCCTACAGGTGTTCCTTGCTGGTGCCACTGGCCGCCTGGGTGCCCGTGTGCTCAGGTGGGAGGCAGCAGCAGCAGCAGCAGCAATCATACCCATAGTGGGAGGCAGCAGCAGCAGCTATTGTAAGCAGCTGCTTGGGCTCACAGACAAGCAGCCGCAGAAGAAAAGGCAGCAGCAGCGAACATGCTGAGGCGGTTGAACCAGCTGTACAGGACACTGCCGGCAGTGCAGCAGCAAGACATTGACTTATATCCTGCAAGCTGCATGGCCAGGTGCAGCAGAGCTGTGACGGTTTGGACTTCATATGCAGCTACTGCGGCGCAGCGCTGCACGTTTGCTCGCTTCAGGGACACGAGGGGCAGCAGCTGCGTGTGCCATGGTTGCAGCAACAGCTGCGTGCAGAACGTGCAAGCATATTGGTTGGAGCGTTGCAGCACACTGCACCATCAGCATCTGCCGACATGCTCTCTTGACATGCTTTTGCATGGCAAGTCAGCAAAAAATCGCCGCAAATGGCAGCCCTTGGCAGTCACAGGTGGCACAAACATGTGCTTAGCACGCTGCAATACCACAGCAGCAGATCTTCATCAGGCGCAGCGACACACATCTTTTTGTACGGGACTGCATCTGCATGGAACCTAAAATAAAATTCATCAAAGTAACGTAACTGCCATGGCCATGTTCCTGCAGGGAGCTGCTGGATGCGGGCTTCAAGGTGCGTGCTGGCGCGCGCGACGTGGACGCTGCCAAGTCCAACACGGAGATCGCGGTGCAGTTTGGGCTGCTGGCCCCTGAGCAGCTGCAGCGGCTGCAGTGGGTGAACTTTGACCTGGAGGAGCCGGAGGGCATGGCGGCAGCCATTGGCAGCGCCAGCAGGGTGAGTTTGTGAACGCGGTTGTTGCGCAGCTTGTTGTGGTAGTATGGGGCCAAATAGTTGATTGAAAGAATGCCGGCTGCCTGCATGAAGGAACTAGCAGGGTAGCCAACCAGTGCATGCCATGGGCGAGCTGCGGCAACGACAGCAGGGCAGATGGGGTGAGTGGGCTGCTGGCCCCGGAGCAGCTGCAGCGGCTGCAGTGGGTGGAGTTCGCCCTGGAGGAGCCGGAGGGCATGGCGGCAGCCATCGGCAGCGCCAGCAGGGTGAGCTGCTGGGTCCCTTTGGGGCATCTAGCAGCCGCAGTATCTTATTGGCAGCAGCAGCCGGGGGGTAAATCGGGCACTCGCACTGCACGACTCAAACGACAACGATGCTGACATTCCTGCACACTTGCACTGTGCTGCAACAACATCACCCAGTGGTGCACCGTGAGCGCACCCGAGTCGGCCAGGCGGGGATCATGTGTACATGTTCAGAAGTACAAAGATGCTGACATGCTCGCGTCACTGCACTGCATCGCAACAGGTGGTGTGCACCGTGGGTGCGCCCGAGTCAGCCACGCTGGATAGCTCCGCCCCCCGCCGCATCGATGGTGATGGCAGCATCGCGCTGGTGGAGGCTGCTGCTGCTGCCGGCGTGGAGCAGTTTGTGCTGGTGACCAGCCTGGGTACCGGCAAGCTGGGCTGGCCTGCGGGCGTGCTCAACCTGTTCTGGGGCGTGCTCACACAGAAGCGCCGCGCAGGTGAGGAGGGGTGTTAAAACCAGACCTTGTCGATGGCTGCTGTCGTTGTCCTGGCACTGTGGTTGCAGCAGCTGCGGCTGCTCTGAGGCGTGCTCACACAGAAGCGCCGCGCAGCTGAGGAGGGGTTTTGCCGCAGTATGCCGCGCCTGGATGGCTGTAGCGCGTGAGGTTGCGGTGTGCAGCAGCTGCGGCTTTGCTGAAGGAGCGGTGTGCGCGTGAGCTGAGGTTGCATAAGCCAGGTGGCTGCATTTCGGATTCCTTGGCTTTTCTCCATGCCCTGCCGCAGCTCTGTTACTGCGGATTCACAATGGCGCAGAAGCATGCATGAATATTGTTTTGTATGTTTTTTTCTCAATGACTTGCCTTGTGCCCTGCTGCTGCTGCTGCTGCTGCTGCTGCTGCTGCAGAGGAGGCGCTGGAACGCAGCGGCATGAGCTACTGCATCGTGCGCCCCGGCGGCATGGAGCGGCCCACAGACGACTACAAGAAGACGCACAACCTCACCATCAAGGCCCGCGACTCCACCTTCGGCGGCCAGGTGCGATGCTGTGTACTGGTGCTGTACTTTGGTGATATTCTTGCCATATTCTTGCCGTGTATATTGTACGAACATACAGGAGCTGCTGTGATGCCTTCCACTCCTGCCCTCTGCAGGTCAGCCTGCTGCAGGTCGCCGAGCCGGTGACTGCAGCACTCGTCAGCACAGCACTTGCTAGCGCACAGCTCTCTACTGCTGCTGTCTGTACGACTGCCCCGCCTGTGTTGCAACCCTGCAGGTCAGCCGGCTGCAGGTTGTTGAGCTGGTGACTGCCGCACTGGTCAGTTCCAAGATCTGCTCAAAGCATCATGACACAAAGCTAACAACTACCATGCACATCACCTTCCTCTGCACCCCACAGGTCAGCCGGCTGCAGGTAGCTGAGCTGGTGACTGCTGCGCTGGTCAACCCTGAGCTGGCCACCAACAAGTGCCTGGAGCTGGTGGCGGAGACGACTGCGCCTGCTGCCTCTCTGGCGCAGCTGTTGGAGGGCATGCCCACTGAGATCACCAAGGTGGGCAGCAGCAGCAGCAGCAGCAGCATGCATGTGTAGGGTGCTGGACTTGGTCAGCATAGAAGTTGGGTGTTACTAAGCTGCCTCTCTGGCGGAGCTGCTGGAGGGTATGCCCACAGAGATCACCAAGGTGGGCGGCAGCAGCAGCAGCATGCTTTAGGTGCTGAGTTTGATTGAAATGCACGGCTGTTTGGTGTTGTTGAGTCAGCTGCCTCCCTGGCGCAGCTGCTGGAGGGCATGCCCACTGAGATCACCAAGGTGGGCAGCAGCAGCAGCATTCGACATCAGATGAGCAGCACTTGAATCCTCCTGAAGATGTTTTGCAGAAGAAAAGGGTTCCTCGCTGCGGCTCGCTGCCCATCCCCAAGTAATCAAAGTTTGCTTGACATTTTGCAGTGGAAGTGACCAGCTACTGACACCATGGTTGTGAACAAACCTCGCCGTGCAGGAGGAGCAGGAGCAGCTGGCCGAGGTGGAGGCTGAGGCGCGTGCCGAGCTGAATGCTGCTCAGGCGCAGCTGCGTGAGGCGCAGGAGGCCGTGGCCATTAGCGCAGACAAGGTGGCACAGCTGGCAGAGGCACTCAAGGAGGCCAAGGTGTGTGCTGCACTGTTTTCTTTCTTATGTGTTCATCAGCAAAGCAATCAAGCAACAGCACAGCACAGTTGGGCACCAAGCCAGGTCTGTTGCAGTGTGCTGAGACTGCGCTCTGCCTGGTGATGGATGCATGTAATCACCAGATGGCTTGGCGGCTCTTGAGTCGCGTTACTCTGCCATTGCCCAATCGTGGCTTTGCTGCTGTGCAGGCTGCTGAGAAGGAGGTGCGTGGCGAGGTGTCTGGCGTGCTGCGGGCAAATCGATAGCATAACCCACTTGTGTCGTCGATTTATTGTCATTTTGCTGCTGTGCAGGCTGCTGAGAAGGAGGTGCGTGGCGAGGTGTCAGGCGTGCTGCGGGAGGGCAAGTCGGCGAGCAGTGAGCTGGCGGCGGCTGAGGCGGCAGCAGAGAAGGCGGTGAGTGGCGGCTGCTATGTGCCAGCAGGGCGGCTTGTTAGAGCTGCTGCTGTCTGTACTCAACCATCTGTCAGCAGCAGCAGCAGCAGCAGCAGGAGATGAGGTACCACCAGTGACAGCAGCAATGGCGGCAGCATGCCATTGCCTAGCCCACCTGTAGCAGTAGTAGCATTAGGCGGCGCTCGCAATCAAATCTTGCTATCCACAATGTATCAAACGTATTTATGTGTGTAATGCCTGCCGCAGGCGCGCCAGGAGGCTGCCGCGCGTGCCGTGCTGGAGGCTGCCAAGAAGGCTGGCGCTGCAGGGAAGCTGCTGTCACCTAAGGAGCTGCAGGCAGTGGCACAGGCGGCACTCAACCCGCCAAAGGAGGCGCCAGCACCCGCACGGGTGGGTTTGACACACCAGTTGCAACAGCCTTCTGTTCTGCTTGGCCATGTCGTGTGATGGTGGGCAGGGCTGTGCAGTTTGAGAATGGCAGCTAATGCGTTTTCGCGCTCTGCCTACCTCGTGTGGAGGGCTGGAGCAGTGTCGAGCCATCTGAACCTGCAGCAGCGAGCTTGGCGTGCTTGTGGCAGTTGCAGCTGCAGATGCATCATTATGATTGCGCCACAATCGCAGCCATTTCTCACACATGCCTGAGTGTTGCTGTGTTTGCATTGCATGACATGCTTGCGCTTGCTGCAGGCTGCCACTCCCTTCGCTCTGTTTGGCGCCAAGCCAGCTCAGCAGCAGCAGGAGGAGGAAGAGGAGGAGGTTGTGGTGGCAGCACGCCCCGCCTCTCCCTTTGCAGGCCTGTTTGGTGGGGCCAAGGCAGCACCAGTACAGGTGGAGGAGGAGGAAGAGGAGGAGGGTGAGCTGCTGCTGCTGCTGCTGCTGCTGTGCATTGGGTATCGGATGTCTGCAGGGTATTGAGCAACGTGTTTCCAGAGGATCTTACGACCTGTTTCATATGATGCTTGGGCTGTGCAGAGATGATGGGTGTATGCATCACTCTGTTGAGAGAGCCGTGCAGGGTTATGCTGCTGGCACAGAACGGGCTGGTTCTCACCATGCTACTGCCGCCACTGCTTTGGCTGCCACCATTGCTGCTGCTGCTACTGCCGCCACTGCTGTCGCTGCCACCATTGCTGCTGCTGCTGCTGCAGAGGAGGTTGTGGTGGAGGCAGCCCGCCCCGCATCGCCCTTCGCGGCATTCTTTGGCGGCCGCAAGCAGGAGCAGGTGAGCTTGCAGCTGCACTCACACCGCTTGAAGACCAATGCAAGCAGCCATGTCCAGCTTGACTTGGCCAAGTGGAGTGAGCACTCCACAACCACTGTCATGCTGCTTGACGGAATCAGCTTCAGCTGTGCATGGCCATCTTAGCTTCGCTGTTGTTGTGCCACCACTGCCTGCTCAGCTCTTCCCAGTCCAACAACATGCCATAACCTTTGCCGCTTCGCTTGCTTGCACTTACGCCATCACAGGTGGTTGAGGAAGAAGAAGAGGTGGAGGAGGAGGAGGAGGTGGAGCAGGCCCGCCCCGCCTCTCCCTTTGCAGGCCTGTTTGGCGGGCCCAAGGCAGCAGCGCCAGCAGCAGCCAAGGAGCAGCCCAAGCCCGCAGAGGCGCCAAAGGCTGTGCCAGCAGCAGCAGCAGCAAAGAAGGAGGAGGAAGCGCCTAAGCGTGCTGCGTCGCCCTTCGCGGGTCTGTTTGGCGGCGGCGCTACCCTGCAGGTGGGTCTCGCCAGCAGGCAGCAAGCAGCGAGCTTGCATGCGTGTGTGGAGAATGCGCTAGAGTGCAGGGGCCGTGGTCGTGCATGCGGTTTGTCTGTGGTGCGTGCTGTCCCGTATCGAGCTCAGCTGCCGGCCAGATGGCTCAAAGTTCCGGGGGAGGACATATCGAAGCATTGCATGTACTAAGCGCCATCATTCATACACACAATCCAGTTGCCTGCCACTGCTGTCCTTCCCTTCCACAAATCGCCACCACATGACCGCAAGGCATTTCTCTGCTTCTTCCTCGATATGGTTTTCCAGCCCCTTGTTTCCTCTGCCATTTGCCGCCCCAGGTTGGTGAGGACACCAAGATCAGCAGTGGCCATCACACAACCACAACACCTGACTGTGCTCCTTCAATCACTTCTTCCTTTCTGCCATTGCGTCACAGGTTGGTGAGGGCACCAAGATCCAAGTGCCTGACAGGCCAGAGGCTGGAGAGGCCCCTGCTGCTGCCAAGCCCGCTCCCGCAGCAGCAGCAGCAGCAGCGACGCGTGCAGTGCCCGCGCCGCCTGCCGCTGATGCTCAGGCTGCTGCTGCTGCCGAGGCGAAGAGGCGGGCTGCTGTGGAGGAGGCAAAGGCCAAGCTGCAGGCGGAGCAGGTGCGGCGGCACTTGTTACTTTGTTACGTTACGTTTGCCGGGAATAACGTCAATATGCAGATCTTGGCTGCTGGTGTTGTGCCTGTTGTATTTCAGTTGTAACTTGTGAAATGGTGTGTCGAGACAATACACCCTGCAGTACCTGTGCATCAAAGGAGGAACGTCCTGTTGCTGCTGCTGCTGCTGCTGCTGTTGCAGTCTGCTGCTGCCGAGGCAGCCGCCAAGAAGCAGAGGGACGCTGCCGCAGCAGCAGAGGAGGAGAAGGCCGCCAAGGAGCGCGCTGCTGCTGCTGCTGCCGAGGCTGCTGCTGCGGAGGCTGCTGCTCTTGCTGCCATTAAGGCAGAGAAGGAGGAGGCAGCACGCAAGGCTGCTGAGGCTAAGGCCAAGGCAGAGGAGGAGCAGCGTGCAAAGGCCAAGGTGAGCTGCTGCTGCTGCTGCTGCTGCTGCTGGTTGGGCCACTGTTTTCGCTCTCAGCTGCTCACCGCCCTTGCCTGCTGCCCAGTGCCTCGCCGAAAGTATGTCATCAGTGCATGCCCCACAGGCTGTCTTCACTGCTCTTTCACGCGCTCACTTCCTGCTGCTGCTGCTGCTGCTGCTGCTGCTGCTGCTGTTTACCTTGTCGCCGTGCAGGCTCAGGCGGAGGCTGCTGCCAAGGCTGCAGCTGACAAGGTGGCTGCCGAAAATGCCAAGGCTGAGGCAGCAGCCAAGGCAGCAGCAGAGCAGCAGGCCAAGGAGGCTAAGGCTAAGGAGGAGGCTGCAGCAGCAGCAGCAGCACAGCAGCAGAAGGAGCAGGAGGCCAAGGCAGCAGAAGCAAAGAAGGCAGCAGACAAGAAGGCAGCTGCAGAGGCAAAGAAGGCAGCAGAGGACAAGGCAGCTGCAGAGGCAAACGCAGCAGAGGCAAAGGCAGCAGCAGCAGCTGCTGCACCTGCTAAGGCAGCAGAGCCCGCCAAGGCAGCAGCAACGCCAGCTGGCGAGGTGGGTGGACTAGCATGGCCAGTGCGTGTGGCATTGCAATGGGCGATGCTGCTGGGGACTGCAACTGTAATATTGCCAGGCAGCTGCAGGTGCCATTGGTTGTCGTGCACGTCTTTATATGCTTGTGCGCTCAGATATTACAGATGATGCATGTTGTTGCAGAGACATGTACATACCCGTCATATCTCTTAACAACACGTCGCACCTGCTGCGCTGATCTGCTGCTGCTAAAACAGGTCCCTTCTAATGTGGCTGAGGCCCGCGCATGGATTGCAAACTGGAAGAAGACACAGCAGGCAGGCGGCAGCAGCAGCAGCAAGCCAGCAGCAGCAGCAGCAGCAGCACCGGCAGCAGCAACAGCAGCAGCACCCGCACCGCCAGCAGTGAAGCCCAGCAGCAGCAGCAGCAGCAGCAGCAACGGCGATGTGCCTGCCAACGTTGCGGAGGCCCGGCAGTGGATTGCAAACTGGAAGGCGAAGCAGGCAGGCGGCAGCAGCGGCGGCAGTGGCGACAGCCCGCCTGCTGCTACTGAGGAGCCTGCTGCTGCTGCTGCTGCTGAGGGTGATGTGCAGGTTGTGGAACAAGAAAATATCTTTGCCAGTGTTGGCAAGCTGTTTGGCGGCTGGGGCCAGGGCCAGAAGTAAGCAGCAGGGCCATTTGCATACACAGTCAGATGGAGTCAACTGTCATGTTACTGAGAAGTCGACAATTGGGCAGATTGCAGTGTGCTGGTTGGTGCTGAATCAAAGATATGCTGCTGCGGGCAGGGCTCTGACAGCACATGCTGGGTTTTTGGAAGGAGCATAGCAGCCGTGAGGGGGCTGCGTGAGTGAGTGAGTTGGCTGTACACTTGTGCCATTGCTGAGCAGGTACAGCTGGATTTTGAGTTGCTTGTTGCAGTGCACGATGCATCAGTTAGTCGGGCAGTGTGCATGCAGGGCTTGTTGGTGCGGGGTGCGAGGCAGTCAAGGCATTGGTCCTTGTGGCTGCACATGTTGATCCCGACAGCAGGCGAATCGAAGGGCGGCATGCAGCACTTTGTGGGGGATGCAACACAACAAGTGCATCATGCTGGTTGCTTGCAGGACAGGATGTCAGAAGCTGGTTGCGTTTTGAGGACCTGTAGTTCGCCGAGACAGGCCAATTTAGTTACTGCAGTGCTGTGCTTTGTTTGTTTGGTTTGAGGCAGTGCTTTGCATAGGCGTTGATGCCGTGTTTTTTTGGACGGATGCAAGCGGAACTGACAGCAGTAACTGCTTGCAGATTGTTGTGTCGGACCTGCAGCACATGGGATGCTTTGGCGGGGGTCTTCTGGCTCAGCATTGCTTGAAGGTGCGCAGCTGTGCATGACCAGCGTGCTTCGGCATCCTGGCTGTGTCTAGAATTCGTCATTTTACATGGGATGCTGTAAGGGATATCCTGGGCAGGCACGTGCGTGGTGAGCTTGCTGCAGTCGAGTCCGGGCCCTGTCAATTGATGCACAAGCTGTGTCCGTCTGCACAGAGCAGGCTGAGAGTAACACCTACATGGAAGCAGGACAGCATGGCTGAAGCTGTTCTTCTTTACACATCAGCACTGGAAAACCCTTGCCACACGTGCTGACCTGTGCTGTGCGCTGCTGCAACCATATCGCGCTAAGTGTGCTGTGCAAATGTCCAAACAGCCAGACACAACAGAACCTGTCGAGGTCTGCCTGCCACTGGCTGTCAGAAGCAGCCCAGACGTGCCAGGCCTGCTAAGCAGCAAGGGACAACCAAGTCCAGCATGACTCACAGTACAAAACCAGCTACATAATAATGATCGTTTGACGGTGGTTGTTGCTGCAACACAGCACTGCTGCTGCTTTCAAACCCGGGGTTGTGCGAGGGCGAAGAACAATGTTCTGCTATAAGCGCAACATTATGGCTGATTATTACGAATATACAGTTGTTTTGTTTATCATAGTCTTCTTCTGTGTGCTGCCCGAAGACTGCCCATTGCTGGTCACCGTGCTCCGTGCTGTGTCGTGCTGTGAAGTACCCAGGTAGTAGCTTCGAGCAACAGGCTCGCAGCGAACCAGCGGGACCGTAGCAAACACACGGTCAAGCAATAAGCATGAACCTAGACCCTACAGATGCAGTCGCAGCCGTTTGGCGATCAGTGGCCAGGAACCTGGCACCTCTGGCAGCAGCAGCAGCAGCTGCTGCTGCTGAAGACGCAGCTCCCATACAACCTGGCCTCGAAGACAAGTTGCTTAGGCCTTTGGAAGCACAGGCTGCTGGTTTGATGGAGCTTTTAAGCCGTACCTCTGGAATGGTAGCTGCCGCTCTCAGTGAGGAGGTGCCACAGCTGCTGTTCAAAGTGGTGAGTGCATCCTGCATTGGGCGCTTCTATGGTGCTACCATTGACCATGCCTCGTCAACACATGCCTGCATATCGCAATACAGCACAGCACGGGCTTTGAAGACACTAACATTTAGACCAATCTTTCCACTGTGAGGCTCGCAAACTTTGTGCTGGTCCTGCGCTGCGCCCTCTTTCCTGCAGGTGGCAGCACTGCTCACCATGACCACCAAGCAGCAGCAGCAGGAGCAGCAGCAGCAGCAGCAGCAGCAGCAGCAGCAGCAGGTTGACGCGCTAGCATCCTGCACAGAGGTCATGCTGGCAGCAGCTACCGCGCTCATCCAATACACAGACATACCAGCAGAGCAGCTGCAGCTGGCAATGTCATGCATCTCAGCTGGACTGCTGCCACCCCTAGCAGCAGCCCTGCAGCAGACAGCACTGCAGATTGGAGCTGCAGAAACAGCAGTAGCAGCAGCACTGGCAGACGGCAGCGGCCTGCCAGCCCTTTACAACCAGCAGATACCCTCGCCACTGCTGAGCCTGGCATTCAGGCTGCTACAGCTGTTCCAGGCAGTGTGCAACTGCTGGCCAGGGCCCATAATGGCTTCAGCACAGCTCAGCACAACTGTACTGCCAGCAGTGCAGCTGACACTGCCGCTGCTACAGCTGTTGCTGCGGCTGCTGTAGGAGGGAACCGCAGCTTGTTCAGCAGCCTGTGGCGCCCTTGTTGTAAGCCGCATTGGCTGTTGCACAGGCAGCAGATCACGAGCAGGCGCTGAGCCCGCCTGCTGCAGCAGCAGAGGAGCAGCTGGTCCACAGCGCACTGCTGCCGCAGCTGCAGCTGCTGCTGCTGGCAGTGTTCCTCAAGATGACCTACCACCTTGAGCAGCTAGCGAGCAGCAGCAGCAGCAGCAGCAGCAGACAGCGGCGGCAGCAGCAGCGTAACCTGGATTTTTCAAAGCACAGGTACCTTCTGGCAATGCTGCAGGAGCTGGGGCTGTCAGATCTGAAGGCAGCAGCAGCACCCTTCTGCTGCAGCAGCAGCTCAGGCTAGCCTTAGCAGCAGCGCTGACTATGCAGGCGACCTCATCATAGACTTGGCAGAAAGCTTCCATCACAGCATTGTGCGTGCTACCAATCAGCTGCACGATCAACTCGAGGCTGAAGGGGAGGAGTGGCAGCAGCTGCAGCAGCAGCAGCAGCGGGTAGAGGCAGGCACAGCCGCTGGCAGTGTGACTGGCCTGGATCCTCAGCAGCTACCGTGGCTGTCAAACCTGTCCCAGCATGCGTCCCTGATGCTGCTGGAAGCAGCCTGCAACGTGTTTGAGGCGGCGCCTGATGTTGCAGCAGCTGTTGGCGCCGCGGCAATGCATTGCGCTGGGTTTGCGGTACTGCTTCTTGAGTCGCCTTTCTTGCAGCAACAGAGCAGCAGCAGCAGCAGCAGCAGCTCAGCTGCAGCAGCAACTCCTGCAGGGCAAGATGTTGAAGGTGGCAGCACGCTGAATCTGGTTGAAACGCAAAGCTCAAACATGGTCAAGCTGGTGCGGCAGGTGAGCCTGCAGCTGCCAAGTGATTTGATGATACGGCCAAGCAATGTACCCAGCGCTGATTTGTTTTCAGTTTCGTTGGCAGGCCGTGCGGTTGAATGATCTCATTGAGGTTCCTATTGGTTGCTGCGTGAATCTGTAGAGTGGGCCAGACCCACCAGCAGCACACAGAACGAGCAGACATGCGCAATGGTGTGTGTTGCTCTCCATATTGTTTGCCGTCTTTAGCCGAGGTGTGGCAAGCAGACTCTACATTCTTTGCACCTGCACCTCTGCAGGGTAATTTACACTCAACAGCCATATTGAGCTGAGCCTGCCCTGGCAGTGACTGCGCTGCAAATGCCGTGCTGCTAGCAGCGCCGTCCTTCACACACCCTCTTCACAATATGTAATGTACTGTAATGTAATGTACCTGCAGGTGCGCAAAGTGATGATGACGGTCGAAGAGCACCTGCAGCAGCAGCAGCAGCGCCGCAGCAGCAGGCATAAATTTGCTGCAGACAGGCTGCTGCAGACCATGATGAACACCCTCACCATCATTGGTAATGGCGACAGCAGCACAGCAGCAATGCAAGCCGCCTGGCACGAAGTGGCCCGGCCAACAGCAGTGCTGCTGGAGCACATGATGCAGGTGCAGCTGCTGCAGCAAGCAAGTGGATCATTGTCACTGATACAAGCAGGCAGCAAACAGCAGACAGCAGTTTGGGGTGCTGTAACCAGCATGCTGTGGGTTTCAGCAGACGGGGTTGTGGAGGATCTGGGGCCGCTGCTGCGTGCTGCAATGCCAGCTGAGGAGCCTGGGCAGGAGCTTGCAGCAGCGGCAGCAGAGGATACGGCAGCAGCAGCAGCGGGAGCGGCGGCAGCAGCAGCGCAAGCAGAAGCAGAGGCAGCAGCAGCAGTGGCGACGGCAGAGGACACATCAGCAGCAGCAGCAGATGCCGCAGGGCTGCAGGCGCTGTTCAGCATGTGCATCAGCGTTGTGAAACTGCTGCGCGAGCAGACGCGTTGCTGCAGCCTCTATGCGCCTGCAGCAGCAGGGCAGCAGTCGCCAGCAGCAGTACTAGAGCAGATCCAACAGGCTGCTGCTGCCATCCTTCAAAGCCACACCGGCAGCACAGCTGTTTGCCCGGATGGCGGTGTGCAGGTGCAGCAGGGCACAACCCATGGTGGTGCCAATGCATGCGATGTGCTGCTGCTGCCTTGGGCTGTGCTGGTGCTGCGCTGCGTGCAGCTGAGCACGGTTTGGATGCAGCAGACTGCTGCAGAATTGCAGGCCAGCAGCAGCAGCAGCAGCAGCATGCCGTCTGCTGCCCCAGCACCAGATCAGGTGGGCGGCGCGGCGGCGCCTGCAACCTGGCAGCAACTCAAGCGGCTGGTAGAGCTTGCAACCAAGTCCTTGGGGCAGGCTTGTGATGGGTTGCAGATCTTGTCCTGTGCATTTGACCAGTGGTGCGCTCTGCCAGGCGCCAGCCAAGGCGCTAGTGGCAGCGGCAGGCAGCAGCAGCAGGAGCAGCCAACAATCGTGCCGCTGCGGCTGCTGCAGAAGTGCCGGGAGCAGCTGCAGCAGGGGCTGTTGCCATCAGTGTGGGCTGTGCTGAATCCTGAGAGCTGCAGGATCAGCAGCTGTAGCAGCATGCAGGGCAGTGCTGCACCAGTGACACAGCCGCAGCAGCAGGCAGCAGCAGCAGCCAGCAGCAGTGGTGCCACCACTCAGGCTGAGTGGCAGCTCCCAGAGGTTTGTGGTGCTGTGAGGGTGACGTGGCGCTTCAATCAGGCTGTTCATGGCAGCGTCAGTGTAGATCCGGCAGCTACGCTGCAGCTGCTGCAGCAGCTGCAGGGTGACATACAGCAGCAGCGGCAGCAGCTGCAGGAGATGATGATTGAGGTGTGCCAGGCCCTGCAGCAGCTGCTGGCTAGCCAGAAGCTGCAGGAGTGGTTGGAAGCAGCCAGCGCTGCGCTGGTGCTGCAACAACCCCGGCTGCAGCAACCTGGGCACAGCGGGCAGCAAGGCGCGCGGCGGTGAGCTGCGGCGGGTGGGCGGCAGGCAGTGCTCGAAGTGCAAGTGTGCCTGCTACTGCAGCAAGGTGGGTGCTGGTGATAACGTGGCGGCATGCCCCTTGTGCAGCCCTGCACATGCGGCTGTGGACTGGCCTTCTTTGAGAGCTCATAATCTTTTTGAGAGAGGATAGCAACATGTGGGTCATTGGCGCGGTGTGTTTGTAGACACCCCCAATGTTGGCAAAGAGCCTCCACAAGGAACAGCAGGACGGCCAGCGCACGCGCATCGCAGGTGCATGGAGGCACATGCAACTTGGCATTGCCGGGACAGGGCACACCAACGCCGCAACATGTCTCTGCCTGCCGTGCTGCTGCCGATTTTGTATGCTGTCCCGCAGGCGTGCCTGGAGGCTCACTGGGAGCAGCACAAGGAGGCCTGCAAGTTGATCAGGAAGCAGCAGGCGCAGGCACAGGCGCAGGACTGAGGCTGCTGCATACTTCCTGTCTACATTCAACTTGATGGATGAAGAGCGCAGCTGGCAAAGGGTGTGACGTCAGCTGTCCGCAGCAGCTGTAGGATCTGTGCAGCTTCGAGGTGTTGGATGTCTCTAGCTCGTGAATTTTGCTTTGGGTGGCGTTGCCATTGTACGCTTCCAGCTTGCCTGCTGGCAGCTATGGCAGTAGTGCTAGTTGGTTGAAAGGTCCCAGGGCCCTAGGGGGCGCAAGTTAATTGCGTGTTTGCAGCTGCAGCGGCTGCACCAGCTGCTGAGCAGCATGTGCCAGCTTGCTGTAGTGTGTGAAAGCATGACTGTATACAATTACGTAATTTGCAGCCAGCAGTGACATAGCCACATGTCAGCTAGTAGCTGGTAGCGTGCCTGCAAGTCTGGCGCCTGCTGGGCTGACTGCAGCTGCCACTGCCTTCACAGTATGATTGAGCACGTTGCATACTAGCTATGTTTAGTTCACCCTCCCGATACTTGCTGCAAGCGCCAGCCGCATTTGAAAAGGCTGTGTTTTGATGCAACTACTAGCTGACAAGAGGGAAGCAACCGGGTTGGATTGTCCCCTCAAAACAAGAAGCCACCGCATCGCTGCAAGTGCCAGATGAAGTTGGAAAAGCAGGGTTGTGCTGGACGCCGCCTGCAAGGCTTGCAACAGGTAGGCAGTTACATGTAGGCCTGAGCTGCACTTGAACACAGTACAGCTTCATGAACTGAACTGCACAAATACTCTCTCCTGCGAACCGCTGTTGGAGAACCAGAATGCAACAGAACACAGCGGTGCACAAGAGCGCGCAAGTCAGAGCGCCCGCAAGCAGCACACGCTGCGCCACCGCCAGACTGCAGCTAACAGGAGAGGGCGCCTCACCTAGGGCGCCTTGCAGCTAGAAACGCACAAGATCGCTTTACCACACCGCACACCGCTTTGACAAGAAACAAGCCATGGGCCGTTTTCAGGACAGGGGCCTCCAAATGCACATAGCCTCCGCATGCCGTGTCAAAACACAGTGGCCTGTCCAAATGCACATGGCCTCTACGTGCCTTTGGCACGCGCAGCGTCACTGTGGCTGCCAGTGACAGCACGCTGCACCATAAAACCAGCCAACAGGTAAGTGACTACTCCTTGAGCTGCCGCACATCAGTGAGTGGCAACTCAGTGATGACTACAGGCAGCTTTAATTCAACAGTCATAAGGCATGCGGCTGTCCCAACCACCACAACCCACTTCTGCTTGCGCTGCCAAAAGATAGCACCCATCAGCACCCAGAGGCGGCTGGCATCCCCAGCATGAAGGCAAGCATCATGCAACTAAGGCTCATGGGGCGCCATCGGCAAAGCAAGAAAGCTACTTTTTTTTCCGCTGGCTTGCGGCCCAAGCCAATCGCGTAGAACTCCCTGCTGCTCATGAGTGGCTGGCCACTCTGTCGCTGCATGCTTCCTAGACCAACTGTTCCAAGTCAAGCAGATGTCACTGCCAGCACGCGCTATGCTACCTCTAGTACGGCTTAGGCTGCCGCAGCCAACATCACTTCTTCTTTGCTGCCTTGCGGCCCAGGCCAATTGCGTAGAACTCCCTGCTCATGGAGCGGCTGGCCTCCACGCGCAGCCGCACCACCTTGGTGAAGTACTGCTGCATCAGCTTGGTGAACTCCTGCGTGCCTGAGCCCTGCAGCAGCAGCAGCAGCAGCAGCAGCAGCAACAGTGGCAATATGTGACGCACCACTTTTGTGAAGTACTGCTATATCAGCTTGGTGAACTCCTGCGTGCCTGAGCCCTGCGGCGGCAGCGGCAGCAGCAGCAGCAGCAGCAGCAACAGTGACACTAAGTGTAAGTGACGCACCGCCTTGGTGAAGTACAGCTGCATGAGCTTGGTGAATTCCGACGTGCCTGAGCCCTGAGCCTGAGCAGCAGCAGCAGCAACAGAACAAGAAGAACCAGATGGGTGATCTGCACTGTACTCATGCTGCAAGCAGCGCCGTATGACTGAGCATCCTCCCCTGCACCTCTTTTCACTGCACTCAATGCGCCATGCTGGAGCTCAGCAAAGCAAGAAGCAAGGCCAAGTGTTTGGCCAGCCTGGCCGCCCGCTGCACCCCTGCATACCTCGTAGACCTTCATGACTAGGTTGCCGCCCGGCCGAAGGAAGCCGCTGTGCTTGAAGCCCAGCTGCAAATGTGATGCAGCAGCAGCAGCAGCAGCAGCAGCAGCAGCAGCAGAGCGTAGGACTGTCATCATCATGTTACCCATCAAGCCATAGCATCAACGCCATCGGCCCCGCGCCCCAATG
>RWJK01001349.1:0-22059 GCA_004335835.1 Scenedesmus sp. ARA3 | reverse complement strand
CGGCAACAGAAGGGACTACACCATCATGTTTGCAAGCATTACGCACACCCCAAGCCTTTTCAAAGAAAATCAGCAATGAACCTATACACCAGTAACCTAACAGAACCCCAAACCCCAGAGCGTAGGACTGTGTCAGCGCATTGCCGTGCGGCGCTTGCGCTTGCCGGTCCAGTACCCCTCTAAACAGACCACCACTCGACTGCCAGCAAGGCAGCGCTCATCATTCTGCAGCACAGCCCTGTTGCGTCTACCATCGGCTCTGCTGGTGCACAAGCTCCTCCAAACAGATCAGGACAACACACACAGGGCATAAGTACACCGACCTGCTGCTCAACGCTTCTGCGTACAGATCGTAATGATGCCCTGCGGCCACAGTCATGGCAATTCCTGCCAGGTTATGAACAGTGCACCAACTGCTCGAAACAGTTCTCAGCAACACAGACAGGCTCCAAACACACCAACCTGCTGCTTGAAGCCTTCCCCATACAGATCGTAGTAGTGCCCCGTGGCCAAAAACATGGTGGTGCGTGACAGATATAGGCAACGCACAATTTGCTCCAAAACACCCACCTGCTGCTCAAAAGCTTCCCCATATAGGTCGTAGTAGTGCCCTGTTGCCACATTCATGGCAGTCCCTGCCAGCCCCAAGCAATGCACAAGCGCGTAACACCAGTTTGCAGCAACACAAACCGGCTCCAAACACACGCACCTGCTGCTCAAAAGCTTCCCTGTACAGGTCGTAGTAGTGCCCTGTTGCCACATTCATGGCAGTCCCTGCAAGCTCAAGGCAATGCACACGCACCAAATACCAGTTTGCAGCAACACAAACCGGCTGCAAACAGACTCACCTGCTGCTCAAAGGCTTCCCCGTACAGGTCATAGTAGTGCCTGTTGCCACGTTCATGGCAGTGCCTGCAAGCTCAAGGCAATGCACACGCACCAAATACCAGTTTGCAGCAACACAAACCGGCTGCAAACAGACTCACCTGCTGCTCAAAGGCTTCCCCGTACAGGTCATAGTAGTGCCTGTTGCCACGTTCATGGCAGTGCCTGCCAGCCCCAAGCAATGCACAATCACCAAAAACCAGTTTGCAGCAACGCAAACCGGTTCCAAACACACCCACCTGCTGCTCAAAAGCTTCCCCGTACAGATCGTAGTACTGCCTTGTTGCCACATTCATGGCCGTTCCAGCAAGCCCCAGGCAATGCACAAGCACCAAAATCCAGTCTGCAGCAACACAAACCGGCTCCAAACAGACCCACCTGCTGCTCAAAGGCTTCCCCATACAGGTCATAGTAGTGCCCTGTTGCGACATTCATGGCAGTCCCTGCCAGCTCCGGGCAATGCACAATCACCAAAAACCAGTTTGCAGCAACACAAAACGCCTCCAAAAACACACCCACCTGCTGCGCAAACGCTTCCCCATACAGGTCGTAGTAGTGCCCTGTCGCCACGTTCATAGCAGTCCCTGCCAGATATAGGCACTGCACGATTTGCTTTAAAACACCCACCTGCTGCTCAAAAGCTTCCCCGTAAAGGTCATAGTAGTGCCCTGTTGCCACATTCATAGCAGTCCCTGCAAGCTCCAGGCAATGCACAAGCACCACAAACCAGTTTGCAGCAACACAAACCGGCCCCAAACAGACCCACCTGCTGCTCAAAAGCTTCCCCGTACAGATCGTAGTAGTGCCCTGTCGCCACGTTCATGGCCGTCCCTGCCAGCTCCAACGACAGCTCCACATCATTCACCCCAGAGGTGAAGTGCAGCATGTCTGACAGCACGGTGTCAAAACCCTGCAGGGGTCAGCAGTTTGTAACATGTGTTATAACATGTGCCATTGCAATGCAGTGCTTGTGCAGAGCAAGCTCCAGCAACAGCTCCACATCATTCACCCCGGATGTGAAGCGCAGCATGTCTGACAGCACGGTGTCAAAACCCTGCAGGGTTCAGCAGTTTGTAACATGTGTTACAACATGTGTTATATGACAAGGGCCAGCACAACACAATCCTCTTGCAGAACGAGTTCGTCCTGCAACCATCAGAGCTGTGCAAAACTTGGAACACACGCTGTTGCACAGGCACATCTGGCATCAAGACACGACCCCGCCCCTCAACCAGCAGAGGCATTTCCCCACGCCTCCACCACTCACGTCTGTGGTGTATGCCTGCAGCACTTCTGGCGTGAGCAGTCGCGCATCTGCCTGCAGCACTGACACCCTGTCGTCACAAAACTTGGGTGGGATGGACACCTCCTGCAAGTGCACAGCAACACATTATGTTTGTTGTGGGTTGGGTGCATGTCCATGCTTACGGGTGGCCATCTGCCTGCAGCACTGACACCCTGTCGTCACAAAACTTGGGTGGAATGGACACTTCCTGCAGGCACACAAGAGCACAGCAAACACAAATGTCAGCGCTGTAACAAGGTGCCAAAAACCATAACGTACATGGCAATAACATGCCTCCTGCAGCAGCATACAACCAGGCCAAACTGCGTCAACCACACCAAAGACCAGCTGAAGCTGTCCACACATGTGAATAAATGTCCATTATACAAGGTCAAACCTGGTGAAACCTGGTCAAATCTTGGCGGCTCAGCCCACCTGTATGTCCACGCCCAGCACCAGCCCGCCCCTGTCCCGCGGCCCCAGCTGCTGGCAGGCCACCTGCAGCCATGCGCCCGGCACGCAGCCCAAGTCTAGTACCTTGCCGCCTGCAGCAGCAGCAGCAGCAGCAGCAGCAGGGTCGGCAGACAACTCAATCAGCATTGATATAGCCTCACACACCGGCTGCCCCTGGCTAGTCTGGCAGCCAGCACTGGTTGCATCCGGGGGCGCAAGCGAAGTGCAGCCAGTCGGCCGCGGCAGCAGCAGCACTGTGCATGCAGGGATGCAAGGTGGTGCTGCTGCTGCTGGATGTCCTGCGCTGCAGCAGAGGCTGTCATTGGGTTGTCCCGCACGCGTGCATGTGTCCAACAGCTGCTGAGGCAGTCACACAATGAGGTTACGGTGTGGACTGGCAACTTTGACCAGGCTGGCTGCTGTGCGGCTCCTGTTGCTTTAACGACAGCAGCTGCCAATGCTGCAGCTGTCCCCAGGTCGCCCGTGGTCATTAAGTTGCACCCTGCTTGTTGTTACTGCTGCTGCTGCTTCTGCTGCTGCTGCTGCTGCTGCAGTGGTGGCAGTGGTGCAGCGCTGACCCTGACTGCGCCCACACCTGGCTTTATGACCTTGTGCTTCTTCTGTATCTCTATCAGCTTGAAAGCTGCACGCGACACATAGCCTTGCTTCTGCAGGGTTGACAAGCAGCAACAGCAGCAGCGGTGGTGGTGGTTACGGTAGCAGCGTAGCAGTAATTTGATTCCTTGTCTTGACGTTGAACCGCACGCAATGCATGTGAACAGTAGGGCTCGCCATGGTGCAGTTGTTGGCTGCATGCCTCAGCTCGTAAGCCATGCATTTTCATCACCAGCTGTCACACTGCCCCTGAATTGCATAGCTGCCACAAGCATTGACAAATGTGCCTCGCAAGGTCAGCACAGTGGACCGCTGCTGCTGCTGCTGCTGCTGCTGCTGCTACCACCGCACCCTGTGCTAGCTCACTCCTGACCTGGCCCATACGCTGCGGGACTTGGCAACATGAAGCCTCCTACCTTTGCTTCCTTGAAGAAATGGTCCGTGAGCGTTTGCTTGGTCCAAGCAGCGACGACTGGCCGAGACAACATCCACCAGTGCTGCTCAGCAGCAGCAGCCTACTGCTGCCTGCTGCTGCCGCTGCTGGTGCTGCTGCTGATGTTGTGCCTCCCAACCCGACTAGTGCCACGATAGTATAGCTAGATTTTTCTGCTGTTTCAGATATATATATAGACTCGGCTGCCGACTAGCCAACAACGAGGGGTGAAGCAGCAGCAGTCGTGGCCCGTACTTGGTGCTGGTGTGGCTGGACGTTTTCGGAGTCGAACTTGATTACAAGCGAACGAGTGCAGTTTGCGTACTTGTTGCTGCTTATCCCGCAGGCGTGGCTTATCAATGCATCTGTGGTTCAAACCCCAGTTGACAGCTTCTGTCATGTCACATGCATGTCAGGCAGTGTTCCTATGGAAGCTCTGCCAACTGGGCGGGTTGTTCACAGGAGCACCCCGAGCATTTTTGCAGAGTAACAGAACGCATTTAATTTCAAACAGGACCACAACTTCCGGCTTGGTATGTACCATCAGGTCCATCCTGACCAGTCCGCTGTGTGAAGTTGCTCTGAGCCTGCTGCTCCAGCTGCTGCTGCTGCGGCGGCGGCGGCGTCCGCCAACCTTGCTGCCTTCACAACACGCGCCCGGCTGCTGTGGCTGGTGCTCGTGCTGCTGGTGCTGCTGCTCGTGCTGCCGCGAGCCTTGCTGCTCTCACAGCTACCACCCTGCTGCTGCTGCTGCTGGCGCTGCTGCTCCTGCAGCAAGCCACATCACCAGCTGCCCTCTGCTTCAGCAGTGGCCCTGCCTGCTGCTGCTGCTGCTGCTGCCCTCCTCTATGCAGGCCCTGCCAGCTTCCCCGCTGCATCCCTTCTGGCCTGCTGCACAGTAAAGGTGATGGTGGCCGCCCAGCTGATGAGGTGCCGGCAACTGCTGCTGATGATGATGAAGCGGCTGCTGACCTCAGTGTTGTGTTGTCCTGCTGCATATCATATCCGGCTGATGAGGTGCTGGCTGCTGCTGCTGCTGCTGAAGCGGCTGCTGGCCATTGTGTGTTGCTGTCCTGCTGCATATTACAGCGCGGCTGCACTGCACCTGAGGACAGCAGCAGCATCGCCGCAGCAGCCACAACCCCTTGTCTGGGTCCACGGTTCTGCTGCTGCTGCTGCTGCTGCACCACCTCAGCTAGCTGCACCCCAGGGTGGCGTGCAGCCAGCAGCGCCCCGACTGCTACCACTTGCTGCCTGCTGTAGATTTGCCGCGGGAAGTTGAACCGCAGTGAGTGCCTACCATGGCGCATCCGCATTGCTAAGCGAGCCAGATCGGCAGCACATGCAGCAGCAACAGCATCTTCAAACGTCATCTGGAACACACTGCTACTGTCCGCGACCTTGACGCGTGCTAACCAGCGTGATTTGCCCTGCAAGCAGCAGGCAGGTCGCTGCTGCTGCTGCTGCTGGCTCGCAGCACGGTATGCAGCTGCTTGCTCTGGTGCTGCCTCAGCTGCTGCAGCTGCAGCAGCTGCCACCAGATCCCTTGCTGCAGCCTCCATAGCCTGAAGCCTTGGATTTGCTCCTGATGGTGTGCTGTTGCGTGCTGCTGCCGGCTCAAACCACCCCGGCCGCTCAAACTGCAGCAGCTGCCGCATGTCTGCCACCTGCTGCGCTGTGTAGCTGTTGTCTGGCAGGTTGCCAGCAGTGCCGCCTAGGGCCAGCTGTGCCAGGTCAGCAGCACATGCAGCATGCAGGCGGCTGCTGTAACCCCTGGCAAGGGCTCTGTCGCCTGCATGGGTCAATGACAACCTGTATCTGCCAGCAACGCACTCCACATTCCTGCCATAAGGAGGCCCCTCAACATTGTCGCTGAAGTATGCTGCTGCTTCCGTGGCTGCTGCTGCAGCTGCTGCTGCTGCCTCTGCCACAGCTCTGTCTGCTGCTGTTCGCAGCCCAGCCCGGCGGTTCACACGATCTGCACTCCTTGATAAGGCGGCAGCAGGCACTGCGGTTGCCACTGCGCTGCTGCTGCTGCTGCTGTCCCCCTGACATGCTGCCAACTCCAGCACAGGCCGCTTCAGCTGCAGCAGCGCCGCCATGTCTGCCACCTGCTGCTGCGTGTAGATGCTCGCAGGGAAGTTGAGTGCTGCTGCTGCCTCTGCAGTGAAGCCCCATATGGCTAGGCGTGCCAGGTCAGCTGCACAAGCCGCCTGCACCCCGTCCTGTGCATATTTCACATACTTCCTACCTTGCATGATGCTGCCCTGAAGAGCCATCCACCACCCAGATTTCACCCTGCCAACCAGACTGCCCCGGGGCGGCTGCTGCTGGCCGTTGAACAGCGCTGCTTCTGCCGGAGCAGCGGCAGCCGCCGCCTCTGCTGCAGCTGCTATTGCTGCGTCTGCGGTATGCTCTACTGCACGTGCAGCTGCTGCAGCTGACCCATCACCTGCCACCTTGCCCACTCGCCATGCCTGCAGCAGGTTCTGCCAAACTGTCAGCTGCTGCTGCGTGTAAGTGGCTGCAGGGAGGTTGAGGCTGCCCACTAGAGCACCATACAGTGCAAGGCGTGCCAGGTCAGCAGCGCAGCATGCGTCAAGGCGGCTGCTGAAGAGCCAAGACAGCGTCTTGCCTGCATGCACCAGCTTCCACCTCCATTCGCCCACGCCTCCTGCAGCTGCCCTCTCTACAAAGTAAGCCCCGGTGTGGCCAGACTCCAGCTGTGCTGCTGCTGCTGGTGATGCTAGCCGAACAGATGCCGCTGCATCTGCAGCGGTGCGCACTGCGGCTCGTTCTGCTGCCGCCCTGGCTGCCAACTCTGCTGCTGTCGCTGCGTCCCATGCCGGCAGGTGCAAGCCAGGCTGCTTCTGCTGCATCAGCGCTGCCCATGCCGCAACCTGCTGCTGCTGGTACAATTCAGGTGGGAAGTTCAGCTGCTGTGAGGTCACAATTGGGCTGTGCAGGGCAAGCCGCGAGAGATCAGCAGCGCAAGCTGCTTCAGCGGCAGTTTTGAACGCCTTGCTGAAAACGCCAACCCCAGTTTTCGCCTAAGCTGTCCAGTTGCGCTGGTTCCTGCTTGTACCCTTGGGTTTCAGGCTGCCCGCATCCAGCTGCGTTACAGTAGAAGGAGCCGCAATCCTTGCTGCCTCCACTGCCTCTGCCACAGCTGTTTTTGCAGCAGCTGTGATGCTGGGCGCGGCCATAAGTCGGACAGCAGTGCAAAGCTTTTGAGCCTGCAGGGCAATTAAAGCTTTCTATATCAGCCATTTAGTTTAGTTGAGGAAAGAGGAGGCATCAAGCAGCAGCACTGGAAATACTGGTAGCAGCAGCAGCAGCAGACTAGCTGCCAGTAGCAGCTCGCATGTCCTACGGTGATGTGCCAGCTATTCAAAATGTAGCGCTACTTATTTCACTTACTTGTGTTTCAGCGCCGCGGTACCGGCCGCCAATTGTGTCCGTTTGCCTGGGCAAGAAACACCCGACAGCACCCGGAACATTCAGCTCATTACAGTGCACTGGGCCAGAGATGGACTACGTGCGTAAAGCCGGGAAATATTGACAGTTCGTGAGCTGCTCAAGATGCTGGCATGGTATGAGGAAGTCTGCTCAACGACGCCGACTTCAATACATGCTAGGGTTCTGTTCGGGCTGACATTGATTCAAATGATGCGAGCAGGAAAGCAAAGGGGCCCTATGCATTGTCTCCACGCACACCACATAGACTGGGGTGTCCTGGCGGCCGAGGAAGACAGAATGTCACCAGACAGAATGTTACAGCCACCAGACCCGCAGCACATGTCACACAGCGGGCGCATGAGCTCTGTGTCTAGTAGACCCAGACTTGAACGTGCACGACAGAGTTGGCTTCAAGGATAGTTACAAGGACAATTTCTCGTTGTGCATGCATGTGAAAGACGTAGCACTGCGTGTACCCACAATCCCAGAGAGACATCGAACATGCAGTGATGGCGGCGACAGTGCTTGCAGGGTGCACGCATTGCGCGGGGTTTCTGCCGGTAGGGCCGATGGCGACGTTGCTATGGCTTAAATGGTAACATGATGATGATGATGCTGAGGAACGTTGAGCAACCTCTGCATGCTGATGCTGTGTCACAGGTGCTGAACACACTGTGACTTAAGAGTGGGGCTGTGTTGGTCGTCCCACTGTGATGGACAACAGCTGCACAGACGCACGCAACCTAGAAAACTGGGTGGCTGCTGCTTAAACAGGCAATTCAGCCCCCATGATGCTGCGCTTCCACTAAGAACACAAATAATGATTGCCGCACGTCAATGCAGCTTAGATAAGCTTGAATCACTGCAGCTGCTCAACGCCTGGCGGGTGCTGAAGCAGAAAATGATGTAACAGCAGCGTGCTAGGTGGCTGCGTGATTGCACCAAGCAGCAGTGCCGCAATGGCGCAGACACCTATGTCAAAACAAGGGACACAAAGAGTGTGTGCTGTCTATTGTCTGTATGGCTGACTGCAAACTGATAACAGCAGTCTGGCTGCTGAACCATCTGCATCTGTATCTGTATATGTCCTGACTGCACAAGATTGAGGCTGGCAAGCGCCACACCACGAAGTGTGAAGCATGCAATGCTGCGCCAGAAAACACTTGAAAATGTATGTTGTCACACAGCGACGCATCATTTGCCTGTGCTGCTGACTGACTGCACGTCTTAGGTATAGGGCAGGCACCACGTAGTGCAGCACTGCATGTCCTCGCCAACCTGTCGTGCTTGTAGCAGCAGCAGCAGCAGCTGGTGTGCAGCTGCACGGAGGACCATCCCTCTGCGCTACTGCTGCCCGCTTTTTGTTCAGTGCGCATCTGGAGAGATATCTGTGCAGCTCATATGCTGCACGCAGCCCCACCCTCAAAGCCAAGCTGTCCAGACTACTCGCACTGTCAGTGCACCACACACATTAGCCAACCTGATACCCACATGCTCCTGATATGCAAACAGCCGTCACGCAACAGCTTGCTGCAGCTTCGCATACCCCGCTACAATGCCTCGAACTCCATCCCATCCGGCTCCCGTTTGCACCGTTGTACACACAGCCCATCCGTACAGCCACAGCACTCAATTTTAGTACTGTATATTGGCAAAACTGCCGCCTGCAACCGCCGCTATCAGCACGTGCAGGCAGTGCAGCGCATGCTTTGAAGACACCAAAAACATGTCAGCATGCTAGATAATTGCGAACCAGCATGCAGTACAGGCAGACAGCCACATCATGCATCGTGCCCTGCAGCTGTGGTCATTGAGGTGTGGAACCAACAGCAAGCTACCGCCGCGACGCATGAAAGCTTGCGCCAGCAGAGTGCACAAGCCGCAGGAGCAGCCGCGCATAAGCAGCCACGCATACGCAAGCAAGCCACTGCTTGCAGGAGAGCTGCCAATGTGACCTCACCCACATTGTACTCCTGATAAACAACTGTTGTGAACAACTTTGTGCCAAATACTACACAGCCGCCCCTGATTATGCTGGGCATGCACCCTAAAGCCATGGTCCAAAACCTGCCCAAAACCTCAACAATGCAGTTGAGCAGCAGAGGGTGATGCAAAAAACATAACTGTGCCGCACACAGGACGGTTCGACACCAATCACACCAACAACAATCCGGTGCCGTAGAAAGCCTGACGACTATGCAGTTGCAGCCCTGCCTCCAAAGCCCAGATGTATGCATCCCACCTGCCCAATCGTCTTCAACCTGCCATAATTATGTCTCATCATCATGTGTTACTACGGTAGTGATGTAGCAGGCGCAACGCACCCTCTGCTAAGGCCGACACCAGCTGAAGCTCAACTGTGCTCAACAACTTCCAATCCCCGCAGTGCCCGCAGCAGCACAGACGTCCAGCTGCCACCATGCCAGCTTAACATGCCGCCTGCTGCTGCCACAAGCACGCTATAGGCACTTGCGGCAGCAGCACCACACCAGTTGCCAGCAAACTCCTGATACACCATGCATACATAAAAACAGCTGCACACAGTAGCAGCCGACTGCAAACACACCCCTACTATGTGCAGCAGCCGGCCTCACTCCACGGTGTACAGCAGCCAACTGCAAACTCATTGCAGCCCTCACACTACGGTGTACAGCAGCTCCACTGCAGGCTTGCGCGCCACCCTGCCCTTCTCCCTCAATGTAGCTCTGTATGTAATCGCCCCAGGCATCTCCCGCACCCACGCCGGCAGCAGCGCGCAGCTGCTGCCAGCATGCTGCTGCTGCTGCTGCTGCCTGCCACACGCCAGCCGCTGCACTGATACCACACACGGCACATGCGCTGGCACCAGCCGCCGCACCCTGAAGTCACAATGCAGCATGTAAAAGTCGCCGCCATGCACCAGAGCAGTGAGCTCCGAGGCAACTGCCATCACCCCAGGTGCTGCATAATGCTCCCCCAAGTCATAGTGCCCGGGGAACCTCGCTCCCTGCCACAGCGCGGCAGCCGCGCCGCTGCTGCCGCTGCTTGCATGCAGCAGCTTTGTAGCGGGTGTGGCCTGGTAGCAGCCTGCAGTTGCCTCATCCATGGTATCAAAGCTGCTGCTGTAGCTGCCGCCGCTGCTGCTGAGGCTGTTGAAGCTCCAGCTAGCAACACTGCTCAGGCTGCTCGAGACAGGGCAGATGTGTGCTGCCACATACCAGAAGGGCTTCACAACATATTCGGCGCGCAGGTGGCAGCCGTGTGCAACAGAGTCAGCAACTGCCAAACCTCGCTTGAAGCTTGCAACATGTGCGCTGACTGTATTGGCTGGCTGGCTGAGCAGAGCACCGGGTGATGCGCTGCCGCCGGCTGCAATGGCTGCAATGGAGTAGGTGGCTAGCAGCTGGCTGGTGAAGGTGCCTGCCACTGGCTGGTAGAAGTAGCGGCCCGGCTTTGGGTTGGCCAGTGCACATGCGGCGGAGCCTGCAGTTGCGGCAAGCAGCAGCAGCAGCAGCAGCAGCAGCAGCAGCAGGCGGGTGAGGAGGCAGGAAGTGCTGTTGATAGAAGTAGCGGCCGGGCTTGGGGTTGGCCAGTGCGCATGCGGCGGAGCCTGCAGTGGAGCCAGGCAGCAGCAGCAGCAGCAGCAGCAGCAGCAGCAGGATGAAAAGGTGTTGTGGTAGTTGCTTGTCACAAGCCCCATGAAAGGTAGCAGTGCTACCTTGCTGGCACGCCTGTCTTACAAACATGCTGTGCAGTTGACGCCTGTAGTGTGCGGCTGCTGCAGTTAGCCCAGACTTGCTTTTTCAAAACGCAGCTGTGTTGGCCATGTGGCGTGCCAGCTCGCTGGTGCTGCGGCTGCTGTAATTAAGATACCTTCATGAATTGATGATCATGCTGCACAGAGCACAGGTGCCAGATGTGCTGCACTGGCGTTGGCCGTGTGGCGTGCCAGCTTGCTGGTGCTGCAGTGGCTGCTGCTGAATCATCTTTTTTTTGCTGATGATGATGCAGTTGCACAAGCATGCACGCACCTGCGTTGGCCATGTGTCGAGCCAGCTCGCTGGTGCTGCAGTGGCTGTGGCCCTTGTCACCACGCACTGCCTGCTCCACTGGGAAGCTGGCCTGCACTGCAGTGGGGCCGATGGGCTCGCAGTTTTCGAGCTTGCAGTAAGGGTAGCTCACCTGCAGGCAGCAGCAGCAGGGATTGAGCCAATTGGTGGGCAATTGCTGCGTGGAAGTGTTGGGCAGGAATGTGCTGCTAGTCGGGTGCACTTGCAGGAACAAGTGGCAGGTAGCAACGTGTTAATGTATGACATGATGCCAATTCAATGAGGCTTGCTGGGTGACTTGAGTGGTATCATGGGAAGCTTGGGCAGCTGTTGCTGGGCTGCCAGGTCATCTGCCAGTGACTCACACACTTGGCGGTTGAACTAGATCAACCGCCATGGGCAACTTGCTCAATGCAACAGCAGCCGAACGCAGGATGCAAGTTTGGTGAACAACATTCTAGTTTGAGTGAGAGCTGCTGATGATTGTTGCAAGAGGGGCCCAGCAGCTGGCAACTCACACAGATTTCTGACAGCAGCTTCCTGGGCGCTGGTGCAGCAGCCGGCTGCACAGGCACGGGCTTGGCAGCAAGGCGAGGCTGGACCAGGCCATACCATAACATGCCTCCAGAAACAGGCGGGGACAGGATCATGCTGCTCCTAGCTGCTGACAGCTGTAGGTAGTTCGATCGATTGCCAACTGGGCTGTGGTCAGACGGCGATCACGGTAAGCAATGAAGACTCTGCAAACACGGAACACACTTGTAATGGGTGTGGGGCATGGGATCGAGTATTTTGGGAGCATGCAAGTTTCGGAGTGCCCGGTAACGCTTGCGGGACCTCGACGCAGAGGAAAGCCCTGTGGCTGCTTGTACAGCAGCCAAAAACAGGCGAAAATCAACGCTGATAGGATTTTAAACAACCTCACCGTAAGCAGGCAGTAAATGTGTGCTTGCACAGCTGTGCGACTGCACGTCTCACCTGTTTGTGATGGATAGTTGAATGTAAAATCATGCCGGGATCTAAAATTCTTCGCTTTAACCAAGTCTATGTTTCCGGCGAGCCTGAACCAAATGTTGGGCTCCTCAGCTTCGCACTGACACGACACGCAGCGTGACAGTCCCTTTGCTTGTCACTCCCAGCACGAGAGGCGATCGAGCGTCTTTCAATGTGATGTAATTGTAGTTCCGTGTGATCGTCATGTTCAGCGACAATCTAGCTTATGCGACGCCTAGATTCACTTCAAAGGGGCGCATTGTTGACTCGGTTGATTGGGTGCACTATTCTTGAGTACACCTGCGAAAGACTCGGATGCTGTTGATTCATGGAAATAGTTGCGTGTTCCGGCGTATCAACACACCTGCCAAAACATTGGACCAAGAGCAGCATGGCACACCAGCTACTGCAGCACCATACCTGCACCTGTAGGGCATGCAATTAACGGTGTTTCGAGCTGCAGGATATAAATCAAATACCTGTGTACAACAGCTTCGAAAAAGCAAGTTACATTAGTGACACAAGAAGATCCCTGTCGTCGTCTGCACCGTGCAAGCGCCACATTGTGCCGCTGCGTCATGCAGCAGTGCTACAGACCAGACGTTTGATAGGTCAACACCATATCAAGCAGCTGGGCCCTGCAACGCTCATACAGACAGCATTGTCCATGCAGAGCATCCTGCAAAACAAAAGGCCTGCTGCCGCTGGCGGAGCTTGCCACAGCCAGACACGGATGAATCACAGCCTATCTGATGTGCAGATGGCGATTGCAACATAATCCACAAGCAAAACCTATTAGCAGCACCCTGAAGCAAAAAACTTGCCTTTGCTGCTGCACCAAATCATGTCATAGGTGCACAAGCAGCGGCTGACTTCCTTCAAGGCAAGTTGCCCATGATGCGTGTGCACATTCAGCTCCTGTTCCCACACAACTTTTGTGACAAACGTGACCTCACAGCAGCACCAGCGCCATCACAGCATCACAGCACAGAGATGCTCCTGAACAGTACATGCTGCAGCCAGATGATTCAGCACGCATAATTCTGTACCCTGGCATGCCCAGCAAGGGTTCTGCTCCTGTCTGTTCACCACTGCTGCGCCAGCTGCTCTAGCTAAGCGCAGCCAGAAGCACCTGAACATCACTGCTGCGCCGCCTGCTCTGCTGCCAGGTAGGCATGCACCATCATGGTGCTTGATGATCAAGCGCGCTTGCATGCACATGGATTACGTTGCCTGCATCACTGCTGCGCCACCTGCTCTGCCGCCACGTAGGCGCGCACCTCCGCTACCTGCTCCAGCAGCAGGGTTGCATCAATGCTGCGCCAGCCGATTTGCTGGCATGCACATGCATTGGGTTGCATCACTGCTGCGCCACCTGCTCTGCTGCCAGGTAGGCGCGCATCTTGGCCACCTGCTCCAGCAGCGAGCGCTTGCTGGCGCCGCCCTCAGTGTCACGCGCGTCAGCAGAGGCACTGAAGTCCCACACCTGCAGCAGCAGCAGCAGCAGCAGCAGCAGCAGCAGCAGCAGCAGCAGCAGCAGCAGCAGCAGCAGCAGCAGCAGCAGCAGCAGCAGCAGCAGCAGCAGACAATGCACCAGGATACGTCAGCAACGGGTCACGTGCGTCAGTAGGGGCACTGAATTCCACACCTGCAGCAGCAGCAGCAGCAGCAGCAGCAGCAGACCATGCAACAACGGAAACGTCAGCATCCCAAACGTAACCTTTATTGGCACTGCTGACAATCCACCCACGCACCTTGACCACATCGTCGTTGAAAAGCGGGTCGAGGCTAAACACAGCATAGCAAACAGAGCCAAAAGCAGGCGCTTTCCCATGCACATACAACAAAACAATTGCGCGCACACATAACGACGCACCTTGACCACGTCGTCACCAAACAGCGGGTGGATGCTCTGCAGCTGTGCCACGCTGAGGCTGCTCAGCGGCACCTGCAACTGTCCAATCTGCATGTTGCCCTGCCTATGAAACAGCCAAAGCCCTAGGCCGTCTCCTAGGCCAAAGCCGCCAAACAAACCACAAGAGAACCTGAAGAACACCAAGTATCCGGCGTCTATGATTCACGTACGCCACTACTAGCAGCACTGCCTGATACCCCACACACGCACCTTCACGACGTCATCTTCAAACAGCGGGTGGATGCTCTGCAGCTGCGCCACGCTGAGGCTGCTCAGCGGCACGCCAGTGTCCTCCGCCATCTTGACGGCAGCGCCGCTGACGTGGTGCGTCTCCCGGAAGGGCACGCCCTTGCGCACCAGGTACTCAGCAAGATCAGTGGCCAGCATGTCAGCCGACAGGCCCTGCGGACATGAGAAGTGTTGCAAGATGTGAGGAGTTCGATTTCCTGAAGCACACACCCTTGCGCACCAGGTACTCGGCAAGGTCGGTGGCCAGCATGTCTGCAGACAGGCCCTGCCATGGAGAGGGATGGGAACAGGCAGCACACCAGCAGGGTGTAAGCATTTGCTGTGTCTATCATGCCGCCAACAGGTCTTGCAGAGCAGACAGCGGGTGTGAGTTTCACAACACAGAAAGTCTCTACAGAAGTTCACAACTGTATGCTGTACAGACATCCGCAGGACACAGCGCCCCACCCACCTTCATCATCCTGTCAAGGCTGATGCTCAGCATGGACAGCACGCCACCTGGCAAGCTTTGTTTGGCCACATATGTTATAACACCATCTATAAAATCGAATCAAGCGCACCTTCATCATCCTGTCCGGGTTGATGCTCAGCGTCGACAGCACCCCAGTGGCGATGCGGATGCAGTCGTGCGCCGCGTCCACGCTGTCAAACATGAGCTCCCATGCCTCCTGGAAGTCCTTGTTGTAGGTGGTGGGCGTGCCCTTCAGCACAGCCATCACGCCAGCCAAGTTGCCCTGCAGCTTGCCCGCCTTGCCCCTGCAGGAGAGCAAGCCGCAAAAACAACACAGTCAAGAAAGCAACCTTGTTTAGCAGCAATCGTCAACATGTGTTGCTCCAGTCACCCCAATAAGGTTTGAGATCAGCAGCACAAAAGCACAGCAGGTGCACCCAGCAGCTGTAGCAGAGACGCGCTGCATCAGCAGCCACTGCTGCATGCAGCCTATGCCAGCTGTCAGGCCCAACACCCCGCAATTCAAACTCCCTAAATAACATGTTATGACAAACCCCACCTAATGAGCTCCAGCGCGTCCGGGTTCTTCTTCTGTGGCATGAGGCTGCTGCCTGTTGCATATGCATCGCTGCACTGCACGAAGCCGAAGAGTCCACTGCTGTAGATGATCAAGTCCTCAGCCCAGCGAGACAGGTGCACCAGGTGCAGTGCAGCAAAGAAGAGGCTCTCCGCCACAAAGTCGCCTGCAGGACGGCACAGCATGTAGCAGGAATTGTTCGCAGGAGGCCTGAAAAAGACATCACCTTGCTTGCACCGCAACAACGGTGCACTGAATTACGAACACTGTGACAACAAGGACCCCAGATGTGGCAGGCGACTTGCGTCTTCAAGGTTGTTTCTGCGGCAGCATCAAGCAGAGGACGCTTGCAGGAGTGTCAAGGGCAAGGAGGTGTGAACTGATAACTGGTTATTGCAGCGCAGCAAAGAAGAGGCTCTCCGCCACAAAGTCGCCTGCAGGAAAATGAACAGAAGATGGGGGCGAGAAGAATGAGCAGAGGATGGTAGCGCAAGGCATGATCAGCAAGTTGGCTGTGTTGCGTTGCACACAACTTGTGCTGAAGTGACAAAGGCCACAAGGCGCGCGCAGCATCTTGCAAGGAGACAGGAAGCATTGCTACTCAGGAGGCCAGCAGCATGCACAGCAGGCTAGCTAGATGGTCACAACAGCAATGTTCCACAAAGCTGCTG
Organism: Scenedesmus sp. ARA3; assembly: GCA_004335835.1. Lineage (NCBI taxonomy): Eukaryota > Viridiplantae > Chlorophyta > Chlorophyceae > Sphaeropleales > Scenedesmaceae > Scenedesmus > Scenedesmus sp. ARA3. The sequence goes on along the minus strand of RWJK01001349.1, from coordinate 6,045 downwards.
CTGTACACACACCCGAGCACTGCTGGCACTAACTGATGCCACAAGCAACCAAATGCTGATCTCAGCAGATAAAACCACCCAACAAACTCACGGTCGCTGACGGCGTCCATGCTGTTGGGGCACACCCCGCCCACCATGCCCAGCACCTGTGAATGAACTGCCGGTCCACCAAAAAAGGGTTTCCTGCAAGCGCACCACCGCCCATGCTGGCGCTGCGGAGAACCCACAGCGCATTCACATCCAAGCACTACTCGTGCTGCTGCTACACCCGCCTCGCAGAGCTGTATGCTCGTTCACGCAACAATCAACAAAGCAATCAGTCAAACGGTTGGACTCACGGTCGCTGACAGCGTCCATGCTGTTGGGGCACACGCCTCCCACCATGCCCAGCTCCCGCGCAATGAACTGCCGGTCCACCAGAAAAGGATTTCCTGCAAGCGCGCCACTGCCCAGCGGCAGCGTGGCCACGCGCGGCAGCAGGTCGCGCAGCCGCATGTCGTCGCGCTGCCAGGCTGAAGCGTGGCTCATGAGCCAGTGGCCCCAGCGCACCGTCTGCGCCTGCTGCAGGTGCGTGAAGCCTGCACAACGGCGGTTGAAACAAGCAGCAGTAGACACACGAAAAGGTCAGCTGAGGGGCATTTGAAAGGCCAGACAGTGGCCTGCGAATTGTGCTTATTGTGTGTTAGGGTGGGGTGGCGAGCACGATGTTGGGCCTGCCGCATGTCGCCGCGCTGCCAGGCTGAGGCGTGGCTCATCAGCCAGTGGCCCCAGCGCACCGTCTGCGCCTGCTGCAGGTGCGTGAAGCCTGCAGGACAGGCATGTATTGGTGACAGGACACATGCAGAGGTTGGAGGTCTGTACTGTGGCCGAGTCGTTGGGGTGTTCAGCACAGTGGCAGCGCAGTGTTGTGGTGGTGACCGCAGTGCTGGGCCTGCGGGATGCTGCAACCTAGAGCAGTGCGTATCTTTGCACACCATCACTGATGATACTGCGCTGGCCCTTCATTAACAATAAGCGCCGCAGCACGTGACCAGCCACCCCGCACACCTGGCATGAGCATGTCCGCCGCCGCCCAATATGTGTGCAAACTTGTGGTTAACCGCATGAAGCACACTGCTGCTGTTACTCTGCAGCTGCAACCAGCCTTCCACATCAAGCAGCGCCGCAGCAGCCAGCAACCCTGCCACCCCACCTAAATCCCGACCCACCTGGCATACGCACGTCCGCCTCAGCCTCTGCCCTGGTTGTGGCCACGCTGATTAGCTCCTGCAGGCTGCCTTACCACACCGTCATAACACATACAGGCACAGCGGCAGCCAGCAGTCACACCATCTCACCTGGCATGAGCACGTCCGCCTCCGCCTCTGCCCTGTTTGTGGCCACGCTGATGAGCTCCTGCAGGCTGCCCCGCACCTCAGTCAACGCAGCAAACAGCCACAGCCGCGTGTCTGTGGCGACCTGCAGCAGCAACAGAGCAGGCACAGCAGGATCAGGCAACAGCTGCCCAGCCCCATATCGGCTTCAGTGCAGAGCAAAGCGCCCTGCTACTTCACACAACGGGGTCTTCTTCTGCAGTCGGTTCCATGTGCAGCTTGCCACACATTGCCCAAACCAGCTCACATAACAAACACAGCCCAACAAGACAGCTGTTGTATCCAGCGTTGCTGGCAAGACATGCGCATTGTCTGAAACTGCCACGATGCAGACCCAAGCGCACTGCTGCTACAAACAACACAAAACAACGCGCACCTGGTCGTTCCTGCTGCGCCCCGTGTGCAGCTTGCCGCCCACCGCCCCCACCAGCTCAGTCAGCCGCCGCTCATTGGCGGTGTGGATGTCCTCGTCACCCGCCTTGACCACAAACGTGCCGGAGGCCCACTCGGACGCAACCTGTGCGGCAAGAAGGCAGTGAATTCAATCAATGAGTCATCATGTTGATGCAGTAGTAAAGTTGCTGCAGTAGTGAAGTTTTTCTTGGTGTGGATGTCCTCATCACCCGCCTTGACCACAAACGTGCCGGACGCCCACTCGGACGCAACCTGCGCGCCAGCAAGGCAGGATATATAGTGAAAACAGCATGCTTAGCAGTAATAGTGCAAGTTGTTTTCCATGTGGATGTCCTCGTCGCCCGTTTTGACCACAAACGTGCCGGACGCCCACTCAGACGCAACCTGCGCGGCAGCACAGCAGCACAATGATATGTTTTTTTTGCCTGCCGCGAGGATGTCCTAATTGCCCGCCTTGGCTATACGTGCCTACATCCACAGGGTGCAAATGTTGCAGCATACCGCCAACATGAGCCGCCAAGCACGCCCATTTTGACAGACATAACAGTGGCGAAGGGGTGTGACATATGACAGTTGCCATGCTGCTGCTTGGTCCCTGTATTCTGAAGTTGTGATAGAAACCAGTCTTGCCGCGATACAACATGCACGCATGTGGGTTGTATTTCATTCAGTCATTAAAGCCATCACAGGTGACGCTGGACACGCAGTCAGCATGTAGTGCTGCTGTCAGTTATGCAAAAATGCAGGGCAGGCCAACACAGGAATTCCAACACACTCCGCACCTTATCCAGCCCGCCCACGATGGTCTCCGCCTCCTCCTGGGTGAGGATGCCTGCCTTCACCAGAGCCTTGGCATACGCCTGGCTGCCCTGCAGGCATCAACACAAACACGCAGGCAAGCAAACATGATGATGTAGTGCTCCTTCTTGTTGGCGCTCCATTGGGGCGCGGGGCCAATGACGTTGATGCTACGGCTTGATGGGTAACATGATGAGGCACAGGCAACGTTGAGAAAGTGATACGCCATAGCATCCTCCTCCCGCATGCCTCAAGCACACACCTGCTGCTGCTGCTGCCGCACATCAAGCAACTGCTCAGACATGCACATGCTCTGTGGTGTGCTGCAGCCCACGCACTCGGATGTCCTCTGCCCACATGCGCTTGTCCAGGGGCAGGCTCGCGTTGAACTTCTCCATCAGCCGGTCAACCTTGCCGTGAAGCGGCCGCCCAAACATGCAGCTACATATGCTGATCAAAGCCCCCGGATGACCTCTGCGCACACGTTGCTGCTGCCCTGCACCCACAAACAAGCCAGAGGCTGCTGCTGCTGCTGCCAGGCCAGCAGCTGCTGAAACATTCAGCTTATCTTGCTGCAGCTACGCACCCGGATGTCCTTGGCCCACATGCGCTTGTCCAGGGGCAGGCTGGCGTTGAACTTCTCCATGAACGGGTCAACCTTGCCACACCTGCCTACCTTGTGTTGGCCTTAAGCTAGTCAGATATGCTGTTTACAGCCCACTTGGCTCGCACGCTTGCCTGTCATCTGCAATTCCTCTATCAACACCTGCGCCGCCTGCTGCTGCTGCTGCTGCTGCTGCTGCCAAACACCACACACAGGCCACACTACACATACAACGCACCCGGATGTCCTCTGCCCACATGCGCTTGTCCAGGGGCAGGCTTGCGTTGAACTTCTCCATCAGCGGGTCAACCTTGCCGGTGAATCGGCCGCCCCACAGCTTGGGCGTGGCCTCCTCAGCGGGGGCACTTTTTTCTGTGGCGGCGGCAGCCTGCAGCAGCAGCAGCAGCAGCAGCGTGCTCAGGGGGTTGCAGGGTCACTGGAGAATTGTGTGTGGATGTTGCAAGTGCTTTGGTGATGATGTATGCTGTTCAAAACCCCACGGCCAGCTGCTGCTGTGTGGGGCAGTGTGCATGCAGGATCACACGGTAAGCTGCGCATGCAGCTGCTGACTACTTGTGGTCTGAAACAGCCTGCCAATACCTTCCATAGCTATAACATGTATGATGAAAGCAATTGCAATCATTGAAGGGGCCCAAGGGATGCGACATTGGCATGTGGCCGTCGCTGGGCACCTGCAGCTGCTAGCTAGGGTTTGCATTCTGCACTGCTGGCTTGACTCCAAGCTCCCCGAGACTGCACCCTGAAGTTAATCCAGGAGTTTTCCTCCGCTGTACGCAGTTGCTGCTGCCTCAATGAGCAGCTGCAGACCCAGATCAGCTGATAAGTTGACAGCACAACCCCACTGTGCCATGCTGATGGGTGCAGTGTTTCAGGCCTTGAACAGAACCAGGCAGGCCACTCACCATGGGCGACAGCCGCACAGTTTTGCTGTTGTTGGTGTTAACCTTTGGGCACTGCAACAGCGGTGATGGACGCAGAAAGTGAGAGTGTGCGCCTAGCAGTGTGTCTGGCAGCAGCACTTGTCTTGGCAGCAGCAGTGCGCTACGCACGTGTGGCTGACGAGAGCACGATGCTCGTGCTACTCCGATGTTTGCAGCACCCCGCTGCAGGGAAAAGCCGGTAGCCATTCGATATGCAGGTGCAGGACGGGATGGCCAAGCACACAACAGCCACTTCTGCGGCAGGAACAAGCTTTTTCCTCTGAATGACGTTTTACACAGCAGAGGTTGCTGGCAAGGCCGTAAGAACCTCGTTACAGCCAAAGCAAGTCAGCACGTGGCTTGTAAGCCCCAAAACTCGACCCAGTCGCAGTTGAGTGATCTGAGCGACAGCAAACTATTTGCATGTATAACGGTTGCTTCTGGGAGTGTTGCTGTCTCGGGTTACCAGGGTTGCTTTGGTTGTGAGTGACGTTGAGCTGTGAACTCTGCTGCAGCTAGCAGTGATACAATCATCTTTGAAACACTCAAGGAGAACAGTATTTACAACAAAAACCTTTTTTTTCTGGCTGCTGGGCGGGTGGATGATTAACTGACCATGTACCTACCTGGCTGCCCATGCCAAGGCCTGACAAGCACACCCAGGCACCACAGCAAGAGCACTAGTCGTCAACAGCCTCCTTCAGTAACGGCAAGGTCGACTGGTGATGTTAGTCAACAACAGCAGCAGGAGCATCAGCACGAGCATCAGCAGCAGCTGTCCCAGCCAGGGCAGCCAAAAATAAAGCAGCAGCAACAGGAAGACCCTCGCTTAAAATGGGCCCGTCCTGAATGGGTAAAGCCTGTTCTAAAAACCCCAGCTAAACAGCAACCCCCAGCAGCAGCAGTAGCAGCTGGGCTGAGGCCTTCCAGCAGTACACTGACCAGCTCAGCAACAGCACAGCAGCGGCGGCAGCGGCTCCTGAAGAAAGTTACATATGGATCGTTCAGTAGCGAGGATGACGCCCCAGGAAATGCAGCAGACAACAACAACAGTCAGCAACAACAGCCCCAGCTGCTATTTCAAGCCATGGGTGTTGACGTTGGTGTGCATCGTGTAGGCTTAGCAGTGAGGCGCAGCAGCCACAACGTCCCGCTGCTCACGCTGCACCGGCAGCAGGACACCAGCAGCAATGATAGCAACAACAGCAGCAGCAGTCCTGTCCAGCAGCAGCAGCGGCGGCAGCAAGGGCCTTCCGGTCGCAGCACAAGCGAAAGTGCAGCCATCGCCAACAATGTACTGCCGCTTGCGCGTACAGCAGCCGTTGTACTGCATGTGGGCTTGCAGGAGGGCTGCGATGGCTTTGTCATAGGGCTGCCAGTCTTCACTGAACAGCCAGACACCCCAGCAGCATCAGCTGCTGCAGCAGCAGCAGCCACCAGAGCTACCAGCAGCAGACCTGCTGCAGCAGCAGCTGCTGCTGCAAAGGGCACGTCAGCAGCAGCAGCAGCGCCTGGGGATGGCCGCTGGATTAATGACTTCATCCGGCGGTTTGCGCAAACCCTAGCTGACCTGGCGGCGCCACTGGAGCTGCCAGTGCTGCTTGTGAATGAGGTGAAGAGCTCTCAGCAGGCGCGTGCAGTGATGGCTGGTGCTGCTGCATATGATGTTAGAACGCAGATGGAGATAGAGGCAGAGCAAGCGGCAGCAAGCACAGGGCAGCCGCGGCAGCAGATGTCGAAGCAGCAGCGGCATGAGCTGCAGAAACAGCAGCATGCGATTGGGCGGGATGCATTTGCAGCAGCGCTGATCCTGTCGAGGTACTACAACGGGCTTGTGGAGCCAGTGGAGCAGCTGCAGGCCAGCAGCAGCAGCAGCAGCAGCAGCAGCAGCAGCAGCAGCAGCAGCAGCAGCAGC
>RWJK01001348.1:10174-33127 GCA_004335835.1 Scenedesmus sp. ARA3 | reverse complement strand
AGCAGGGTTTTTGGTGCAGGTCTCACCACCAGGACCAGTGGCAGTGGCGTTGGGGAGCAGGCCCATGTAGCCGGGAGGTAGCTGTGTCACAAGGCTCAGCGTAGGGCGCTGAGGGACAGGGCTGGGGCTGGGCACTGCTGGTGGCGCGGGTGCACCCGGTGAAGGTGCCGGCACCGCCTGCGAGTCACAGCAAGCCATGCAGCATCTAAGACACCTCCTTTGGCTACAAGTGAGCACTGAGAAAAGGATGTGCGGCAAACATGTCAAAAAGCTGCATCCAGCATTGCATCATCCCCAGCAAGCAGTGCTGCACCGGCTGCTCACCATGCAGCATCGCCTCCTGAGAGGGGGGCTGACGTTCACAGCCGCAGGGTTGAACACCTCGCCAGCACGACGGCATATAAAAGGCTGGGGCCCAGGCTCGTAGACATTGGTGTCGCCGCAAGTTGCACGCTGCAGCAGCACATGCAAATCAGTACGCCAGCAGTAGATCAGTCACACCTGGCGTCATGCCGTGCGCTGCGGTTGTAACAAAGCGCGAACAACATTGATGCAGCACTACAGGAGACAGCAGCAGAGCCACTCTTCAGAATCAGGGCTGTAACATGGCGATGCCCACAGGTCTTGAAACAGCTCAAGACAGCAAACCACTCACCAGGCAGCAGACCTCGCTGGAGGGGTTTGGTCGGTATGATGCGTTCTGGTTCACGTACCAGCCCTGAGCCTCGTCGCAGATGAAGGGCTGGCATCCGACCTCATCAGGGTTGATGTCGATGCAGCTGTACTTGGGCATGCAGCAGACGCTGCCGTTGGGTGGGCTGACGCTGCTCATGTTGCTGTTGAGCACGTAGTCACCCAGGGCGCTGCAGTCGAAGGGTGTGGCAACAGGTGCGCCAGGCGAGATGTTGCCGCAGGTGGGAACACCTGGCTCAGGAGAAACTGATGGAGTCTGCCCGGGCGAGGGTCTGGGGCTGGGCACTGGCGCTGGTGGGCTGGGAGAGGGGGTGACCAGCACGTAGATGAGGACACATGTGTAGGCATCCCCATTCTGCAGCAGCAGGGGCGAGGTGACTACTGTGACCGTATTTGTCTTGGTGTTGGTGCACTCAATACGGTCCAGCTTGATGGTTGGAGGGGGGCTGCCAGAGATGGTCCACTGGCCGGGAGACACTGGGCCACACTGCCCGTTGCCTGGGTTTGTGATGTTGACAGTGTTGCTGAGCACTGGAGCAGGGGCTTTGGTGCACGTTTCATTACCAGGACCAGTGGCAGTGGCGTTGGGAAGCGGGCCACCGTAGCCGGGAGGCAGCTGAGTGATAAGGCCCAGCGTAGGGGGCTGAGGGGCGGGGCTGGGGCTGGGCACTGGCGCTGCTGGGCTGGGAGAGGGGGTGACCGCAACGTAGATGAGGACGCACGTGTAAGCATCCCCATTCTGCAGTGCCAGAGGCGTGGTGATCACTGTGGTTGTGTTTGTCTTGGTGTTGGTGCACTCAATGCGGTCCAGCTTAATGGTCGGGGGAGGGCTGCCAAAGATGGTCCACTGGCCGGGAGACACTGTGCCGCACCGACCGTCCCCTGGGTTTAAGACATTGATGATATTGCTGAGCACTGGAGCAGGGGCTTTGATGCACGAGCCACCATTGGGACCAGTGGCAGTGGCGTTGGGGAGCAGGCCGGTGTAGTTGGGAGGCAGCTGTGAGATGAGGCTCAGTGTAGGGAGCCCTGGGGCGGGGCTGGGGCTGGGCACTGCTGGCGGTGGGCTGGGCACGGTTGGCGGTGGGCTGGGCACGGTTGGCGGTGGGCTGGGCACGGCTGCTGGAGATGGCGAAGAGGTTGGGATCTGGCCCTGCATGGGTCGAAGCGCAATTGCAGAAAAGCAAGTCAAAAGGCTGCACAAAAGTTGACGTGAGTGTGGTTGGCACAATGCTACTAACTTGCAGAGCATGCATGAACATACTTTCAGGTAGAGGGGCGGGTGCCTGTGAAACTCCATGCAGTCTGCCAGATGCTTCAAAAATGTGTGCTTTGCAATGATTGCCAGCTTACAATTGTATATGCAGCATTGTTTGCGTGCGGTTCACACTTTGACTTTGACTCTGCGTGTTCCTGCATGCAAGGCTGCGCTTTCATTGTAGTAGGCTGCTGATCACTTTAAGAAACCAGGTTATTCACATGAGTATACCCGCAGTCGTTTGCAGTCACAACTCACTCAGCCTGCTGTAGAACAAGGTGCTGTTCAAGTAAACGCCACCCACGCCTGTTTGTTGTGCAGCATGCAGTGAGAGGCACATGCATTGCAGTTGACTTGCAGCGTCGATAGCTTACCGGTGTGATGCAGCAAGCACCTTCTGACGGTGGCGTCACCATGGCATTTGCTGTGATGAACACTGCACCAGCTGGGCATTGGAATGGCTGGTTGCCCCTCCTGTTGACCTGTGTGTCTCCACATGTGGGCTGCAGAAGTGACAAGCCAGGGGACAACGGTAAAAGCGGTCAGCAGACGCACTGGTATCATCATTGCTATCTGCATACAACCATAAGCACCAGCAGCCTCCCACATGAGAACATCAAAATGACTGGCCAACACAATGACTGGCCAACTTTAAGAGGTGTGCTTTAGCAGGCATCACTAGGCTATGGTTGCTGTGCTGTCACTACGCTCACCAGGCAGCAGTCTGTATGTGAGGGTGGGGTCTTCAGTGCGTTGACGGTGTTGACCACGGTGCCAACGGGGCAGTTCCAGGGCTGCTTGCCCACAGACACCACGTTCCTGTCTGAGCAGGTGGGCAGGCAGCACCTGCAGTGCAAGGCGCGCGCATGTGGCACACAGAGATGCAGCTCAGCGCATGCAACATCCATCGTTTGCAGGGACACTATGCTGCTGTTGGTGGCTTTTGAAAGTCAAGCGCAGATCAGGCGGTCTTCAAACTCGGGTGCGGCGAGCCGGTGGCCATCTGCATGTAAGCGGCACATGGGTTGACGCATTCTGCTGCAGCAGCAAGCTGCCTCATCTTGCTGATGTGCTTGACAAGCAGGAGGAGCAGGCAAAGTGCACACACCTGCTGTTGGATGGTGGGCTGAAGTTGGCGTTGGCCGAGTTGCTGACAGTGCCCTCCGGACATTGCCATGGCTGCAAGAGGTTGTTGTTGAGGTCCATGTCGCTGCACGTGGGCTGCAGAGGGGCGGCAGATCATAGTGTAGGGTCAACTCATTCAGTGTATGCCGGCATCTTGCTCAACAGCCGAAAATAGCACAGGACACTATGCAGACAACCGCTCACAGCATGCGATCGTGTATCAATTCGCAACTATACGCTTCGCAGGTATATGCAGCACAGCACCGTATGCTGGAGACCGCTCGCAGTAAGGCGCGTGCAGTGCCTCACCAGGCAGCAGCGCCGTGTGGAGGGCCGGGTCCTGAGCACATTGGCTGCATTGTACACAGTGCCAGTTGGGCACTGGAATGCCTGAGGGCTGCTTGCAGTCGGGTCAATGTTCCCGCAAGTTGGCTCGGATGTAGGAGGAGGGGGCACAGGCGAAGTTGGTGGGGGCACAGGTGAGACTGCTGGCGTGGGTGCAGTGGATGGGCTGGGCACAGCAGGTGATGGGCTGGGCACAGCGGGCGAAGGGCTAGGCACAGCCGGAGCTGGGCTTGGGCTCGCAGGTGGCGTCGGCGTTGGTGACGGAGAAGCCGGGGGCGGGGGCATCATCTGCAGCAGATGAGGGCACACAACGGTGATTGGAATGTGCACATGTCATGCAAGCGGACTGTACAGGCACGCTACATGCAGCTATGAGACATTATAATCAGCAGCAGCAGCATCCACTGGATCGCATGATTTACACCCTTGCTGTGAGTGGCCGCTCACCGTGCAGCAACTGTTCTCCGAAGGTGGGAAAACCGAAGCTGCGTCTGTGACGAGCATCTGCCCCAAGGGGCACGTAAACTTCTCTGCAATGGCTGTGCCCACATTAGTGTCTGCACATGTTGCCTGAACAGCAGTCACGAAAGCAGCAGCAACAGCAGAACCATGAGGTGTCAGCATAGAACCTTGAGGTGACAGAGTCGGAGTCAGATGTCAGCAGGGAACTATGGGGTGTCAGAATGAACCTTGAGGTGTTAGGGATCATTGCTTGCGCACAGCCTCAGCCTCCGCAGCTGACAGTGTGTAGACGTCGGTGATAGCATAGCCAGCTAGCAATGCTCATCGGGGTCATCACGTTTCAGCTGACAGCAACCAAGTCCAATAGCTGCTGTCCAGCACTGCAGACTGCCTTCAAACACCGCCCAAACAATGCAAGTCAGCTGCACCGAGCAGCACACACCTTGCAGCAAGCGGTTGCGCTGGGTGGAGAGTAAGATGAGTTGTCGGAGTTGAAATGGGTGACGGACGTGCAGGGGTACTGCTGGATTGTTGCGGTGCTGATGTCGATGTCTCCACATGTCGGCCTCTCCAGAGGCACGCAGCACACCTGCAGAAAACACACACACACCGCTGTTCTCAAGCCACTGCAGACCAGCTGACACCTTCTGAACTGCTCCATGTGCACCCAGGCTGCACGCCCCCCGCTATTGCAGTTGAGTTTCGGTTTGAAAGTAAGCAGCACGCGCTGCGTGCACGCTGTGTGTGCCTGCTGCTGCTCCTGTTCCCCTCAGCATCCGTGCAGCATTTAAGCATGCGTGAGCTGTTCAATGCAACAAAAAGGGACGAAGCTGAGCCTTACCGCATTTGAAGGGTTGGGGAAGCCTGCTGCATTGGGGTTCTGTGCCAGGCCCATGTTTGGGTCGCAGTACCAGGGGTCAGCTGTAGGTGTGGAAGGTTGAGTGTCACCACAAGTGGGAACCGCCTGCATGTACAGCAGACCCATCAGGCAGCAGACAATGAGCTGCATGCAGAGCTTGCGAGCGCCCTGCTATCAATACTGGGCTGATATGGTCACTGGCGCAAAGCAAACACTGTCACCTGTCACGTACAGTGCTCAGCAGCACCATTGTTACCGAATGAAGGGCACTAGGGCATGTGTCCATGCAGTGGTCGATGTAACCACCAATGCCATGCCGACCAGTTTCTTGGCTGCCAATGCATGCAAGCATCATGGCAGAGCTGTGCACAGGAGGGTTCCCCAACATCTGCAGCAAGGCACAGCTGCAGCGCTATGTGCAGCCGCATCATATGGCAGCAACTCCCAACAGTCGATTATTGCTGCCCCTGCTGTGCTATCGACAACAGAAGTGCCAACGCAGCCTCAAGCCCTTACCCTGCAGCAGCGCCTGCGTGATGGCGGGCTGACGTTGGCACTGGTGGGATTGTACTCCGTGCCTGGTGGGCAGCGCTGCGGCTGCTTGCCTGGCTTGAACACGTCCTTGTCAGCACACGTGGACCTCTGCAGGCACGGCAGCACAACACGTCACGGCAGCACAGAAGGTTCTTTGCTCACATTGGTGTGCTCTGCTGCACGAGTCCCAGTCAACCGAATCACGGTATCCAAGGCTCCCAACACAATGCGCTTTTGCAGCAAGTCCCAGACAACTGCATGTATGCCAGCACCTGCTGACACGAGATGTGTGTGTTTTATCTGCTCACCAGGCAGCACACGTCGTTGGAGGGGTTGGGGCGGAAATAAGCATCCTGGTTGGGGTACCAGCCATTCGCCGTATCACCTGCACATGCACGCCAAGCACTCGGTTAATGCACGCCCTGAAGCGGGACAGAGCTGTTATTCGGAGCGGGACAGCGCAGATATTCGCTTCAATCACTGCAGGTGGCATGCAACATGCTGCGCTGCACCATGGAGGGCTGCAACCAACAACCCCAAGCTACGGCGGTCATGAGCCGCAGCACCACTCACAGTAAAAGGGCTGGCAGCCATGCTCATCAGGGTTGATGTCGATGCAGCTGAACGTCGGCCTGCAGCACACGGCAGAAGTTGCCGGGGACAACGTTGCCCAGGGAGCAGCGCCTGGGACGTTGTCATTGCGGACATAGTTGCCCAGCTTTGCGCAGTCAAAAGGCTGGTCGCCAGCCTGGCCGGGATACGCGTCGCCGCACGTGCCTGCGCCAGGGATGGGCGCAGGGCTTGGCACACCGGGAGCTGGAGCGGGCTTGGGGGCGGGGCTGGGGCTGGGCACCGGCAGCAGCTGCATCACAGCACACGGCAAACACATCGCACAAGGGATTGAGATTATATGAATCAGCAGCACATCAGGAGGCAGTGATGTTTTGCAAAGCCAACATGTGTGCCTTTAGTGGAGAAGCAGCTGCAGGGAGTGGCGTTTGCAGAGTGATGTGCCATGCACTGCTGCAGGACAGAAGCATGCTGCAGTGGTGTGCATGGCGTGTGTTGATCTGCTGCTGCGACAGCCTTGCTTAGCATGTCACCTTGCAGCATGTTGCTGTTGACAGTATGCTGCTGGTAGACTCGGCGTCCAGCTGGTAGCCGCTGGGGCACGTGTACGGCTGCGGCCCTGTTGTCTTTGGATCCGTGTCCTGGCAGGTTGGCACATCCACACCACCGATGCTGCACTGCCACCTGCATTTGCAGTGCCAATCAGCAGCACCCGACTTGTTGATGAGCAGCAGTCAAGGTCAGAAGTAGAGCAGCAGCAACCTTAAACGGCGACTGTTGCAGCTCAAGAAGCAATATCCAGAGTCGAACGTCCCCTGAATGCTCAGCAGCATAACCATTGCATTCCGTGTTTGATTTTTTCATTGCAGCACACTGGCTGACAACAACTGCTTATAAAGATGTCACAATGCCTGCTGCGCAGCGCGCTAGACACAGCAAGTATGCCTTCTGTGCTACTGAGACAGCTTGTATGCTTTGCATCAAGCGTTGATAAGAGAATTGCAGGTGGCTCCGCTGGCCCATTTTGCTAGCGCTGCGCTCAAGACGCCTACCTGAGCAGGTTGGGGTTGCAGGTTTTTCCGGTGCCCAGGTATGGCCCTCCCATAACCGCATCCGTCATCCACCAGTACCTGCCGGTACCAGCCTGCGGGTTGTACCTGTCGCAGAGCAACACATCAGCAGGTTTCAGTGTGACTACAAATAAAGCTTGGAAGGGCGGGTGTTGGTATGAGTCCCCACAATGCTGTGTCCTTTGCGGTTAGAGCGCGTACTGTTCAAATTATGCAAATGTGACAGGTGCTGGCAGATGTTGATAGTGCACGCAAGCTGCTGCATGCTTACCAGAAGTTGTTGTTGGGGTTGGTCCTGACATCGCAGCAAGACTGTGGGTTGGGGGACTCCGAGGCGGAGCTCCCAGCTACCAAATAGTTGAAGGTAGCGTTGTCAGTGCAGGGACCATCGCTGTATACAAAACACATCGCACAAACAGCAGTGAGGCTTTTGTTCGTGTTCACATGGCTGTTGACAAACAGCACGGCAAACATGTCGGCAGCAAAGTATATTTGATGCTTCGTAACAAACAGCAGGGCAGCAGTCCAGCTGCAGAGGATGACACGGACGCATGTGGCTGTAGGCAAGGCAGCAGCTAGTACAATGCATCAACGTAAGCCACAACGCCAAGTCCGTCACAAACACGTTTGCGCTGCCACGGCCCATTTTACCTGCACGTGGCGATTTGGAAGACAACTCCAAAACTTGATTTGTTGAACTCTGCGCCTTTGTAAATGGGCTGTCCGAATGTGCAGCACGCGCCTTCAACAGCCTGCGCAAAGGCACAGGTAACACACGTGGGTGTGCCAGCATTTTTGCGGCGTACGAGTCAGCGGCAAAGTACACAGTACGCTCTTTCATCAGCGCAGTTATCATGCAACTACAGCAGCAACTGACCAGGACTTACCACTGGCTGCTGCCACAGCAGCAAGGCGCCTGCTGCCAGCAGCAGCGTCAGCCACTGCTGGCCGCTGGCCATCAGGGAGCGGTGTCTGCAGCAAAAAAGCAGGCCACAGTGTTAGTTGCGTCAAGCCATGTCTGACATTGGAACTGTTGAGGTGGGGTTGTTGGCATGGTATTCGCAGTGTGGTGCCTGGCAGCAGAACCATGCTGCTGTCAGAAGGGTTGCACATCACTGATAGCTGCATCGGCTGACGGCAAAGCGGGTGAGGCAGCACCTGTTGCTGAAAGTGCCGCTGCTGGGCAAGCATTTCCTCTTGCTGCTTTGCACGCTGTTCCGATCACTGCTGCTGCTGCTGTAGCTGCTGTTTTTGCTGTGGCTGCTGCTGCTGCTGTTGTTTGTTTATTTGATGATGCTGTGTCCAGCACAAACAGCAACAGCGACGTGTTGCATCCTGCTGTTGCTGCTTACATTGCTGCAGGTCGATGTTGCTGCCATGCAAGTGCAGCAGCTGCTGTTGCACTGCTCTTTCATTTTGCAGATCATGAACTGTCATTTTTCTGTTTCTGCTGCTACAAGTAAATCTTCGCTGCCTGCTTCTGTTCCCAAAGAGTGACAGGTGTAAAGTACTGCTCCACAGGCATGCACCTATAAATGGCGTGAAATGACACTCAGTTGCTTCCTTGTCCGTCCATTAAACGCCTGCATGTCAACGGGCAGGCTGCTCGTCAGCACCATGACGTTGATACTGCTTGCGTGCAAAGATGGGCTTGCACGCAACCGCCTGCTGAAGTTATCCTGATCAGATCTTAGTTGAACTTTATTGCCTTCAACGTCGCTTGGCACCTGTGGTTGTCTCTGGAAAGACGGTCGTCGTGCTCTGCAAGGTTCCGTCTCCTCAAGAGTGTCTCTGCCAGAAAATTCTGAAATGATATCGTTTGTCGATATAGACGGAATGATACAAGCGTGCTCGAAGCGACTTGGTGTGATGCTGCGGCTGTGCAGACCAGGTGCGTCCAGGCTGCCAAGCTGCGCAGAGATTTAGGAACTTTCAATGGCAAAGGCAACTCAATATGTGCTTGAGCTTAGCCACCAACTGCACCTTACAGCAGCATAAGGAGTACGCCAAGTGACACCCTTGCCGACAGGGTGCCGACAACAATGGACACTTGAGCCGCTATCGTATCACTATTAAATTTGTAATCTGTGCCATTATTACTATTGTTTAGAACGCCGCTGCATCATCGTCGTGTTGAGAGAGAAACCGAGACGATTGACGCAACTTGTGCTGTCTGGGGCATTTCGCTGAACTGAATCGCGTTTTCTGCCCTAAATCAAGATATAGGCGAAGTTTGCGCTGGACTCTAAGCATGAAAGTACATAAGTTCGGACTGCACTTCTGTCATTTTTGGCGGAAAGCTGCATCAACATTCCAGTCCCCAAAACTCTGAAAGCTACTGTTGCTGCATGTGTTTTATGCCTGGCCGTATCCATCGGTTCGTCGACACTGATCTTCCGCTGCTGTTCTCACGCAAGCAAGCACCATCATCTGTGCAGCCCAGCAGCGTCTTATGTGACGCTTTGCTTAAACTAAGGGCTTAAATGTTTTTGAGCAGAGCGAGTGACTTGTGAGTTACCGTCACAAACCGTGATGCTCCTGTGTGTGGCTTCAATGGCCATTACAAGCCCAGCAAAGGGAGTTTTTTTAGATTTAAAGCTTTTAAAGACAGAAGCGGATCATCGCAGCAGTAAAGGCCGTAAGCAGACTTATCCGTAGACGGCAACCCAGCACACTGTGACGGGCCTCATCACGGTGGTGACACCACCAGCAGCAAGCAGCGCAGGACGCTGGTAAGGCCTGCTCCCGGATCTGCAAGCAACCGTCCGGGTCCCAGCTCTGGGTGCAGTCAACCCTGGAACAGATGCATCGGCAACAGCATCAGCATCCCTCCTCCCTCCTCTCTCTCCTCCTCTAGAGGAGATCTCTTTGAGAGACACTGTCAGCACTACAGATGACATCACCATCACCGACAGCAGCTGCAGCAAGCAGCATTTCAACCACCAACATCACCACAAGACCCTGTCCAGCCGACCTTGCATGAACCTATTTGCCAACTCTCAGAGTCTGCACACCAGTCGCATGAGTTGCAGCAATCAGCGATAGAGGTGTGGCGGGGTTATCGGATCAATGACCGGGTGATCCGGTGATGCCGTGTTTTGAAAACTTGTACAATTACATGTAGCTCAAGCACCGTCTGTATTCTTTACTGCCCCAAGCAAACAAGACTATAAACCATGGCATATAGGCTTGTGTTGGAGCAGACACCGCTGCCAGCCAGTCCCAGTGGGTCTGGGCGAGGCATGCTGATGTCTTGAGGGCAGGCAGCCCTGCAGAGTGTATGAAACATGTTTGCAACATATTTTACTGAACAGGAACAGCAGGCCACGCTTGGTGAGGCACTGCGCATGCCTTGACACAGGCAGTGCACCAGGGTCACAAATGTTTTTGACAGCATGCACAGGCAGCAGAAGCACGCACCTGCAGCTTGAGTCGCCCCAACGATGACCATGCATAGACCTGTGTTTGTATGTGTCACTGCACCCGCATGATTGCTGTGGAGGTGGAGGTGAGCTGCTGGTTTACCTGCTGCGCACCACAGTTGAGGCGCACCCATCCTATTATTGCGTGTTGGTGTTGATGATGGGGATGTGAGTAACGGATTCTTTGCCGATGGGCTTAGCTGCTGCCCAGCAGCAGCTGCCTGCAGGAAACATGCAACCATCAACAAACAAAATCAGCTTGCAGGACATGCCATGGGCTGAGTCTGCACTGCTACTAGAAGCACGTCAGACATACAGGTGCAGCTGCACCGATAATACAGGTGCAGCTGCACCGATTGTTGCAGTGCACCATGATGACATGCAGGAACAGCCTGTTCAGCGGCTGCCATGCAATAGTCTTGCACCGCATGGTGACTCACTAGCTGAGCTGGCGCTGTGTGTTAGGCGCAGAGCCATCTGAGTGTCATGGATGAGCTGCTTGTGCGTCCAAAAGTGCGTAGCCTCAAACGTGCTGTCCTGCTGTAGATGTTATGGTCCTGTCGATTGGCCTGCAATCATGATGGTTGGATGCCAAAGTTAGGCAGCAACAAGGCAAGGCAGCAGCACCCTCGTATCCTGCAAGCAGCGCATGCAGCGCAGCATCACACTGACAGTGGGGACAGCTTATGTACATTTAGGATGCTCACAGAACGTGCCGGTATGCATGTTTAACAGCTTGCTGGTGTATCATGTCATTTGCAGCACAACATAGTGCGCTTCCAGAACAACTGTTGAACAGTAGCCCTACGGCTGCCGCAACCTCCACACCTACGCACATTGTGCTGCTGGCAGCAACAGTGCATGACCAGTGGCTTACTAACCACTTTCCTTTCTATCTCCTGCTTCCTTTAGGCGCTGCTGTGCTTCAAGTTGCTGCAGCTTGACTAGTGCTTGCCTTGCAGACGCCAGCCAGTGAATACAGTCAGGCCTGCTGTCAGGCCCTGACGGTCAGCCTTAGACTGTCCAACGGCAACGACAACCGCGTCTGAACATGGTTTCTATGATGTCTGCCTGCCGTTCACGTGCCACACGGTCACCATTGTGACAAGCGCAATAATGGAGCACACTCACTTGGAGCGGTGGCCTCGTCCACGCCATCAGGCTAAGTTGTGTTCAAGCGTTACATAGACATGGTCAGTAAAATATATTCAGATGAACGTTGTAAAGTGTCTACGCTCTCTATTTAAAGAGCGGAATAAACAAATTTAAAAAGAACAAAAAAGCAGGGCCGTAACACCTTATAACAGGGTTACGAGACTCCCGCCCCGCCTCAACAACAAGTTAAAACTTCCGAATCCTTCTGTCACATTCTATTATAAACTGCTGACAGCCCGGCGCAGGGCAGCTTGACAGAGCCGCAGGAATGGATTCTCGAAGCACGCACCAACAGAAAACTGCACAAACAACAGAGGATAGCTATACAGCAGGTTTATATTGAATGCGCTTAATGTTTGAACGTACTTCTTTGATGCCTGCCATGCGCATATGCGGGGGTGTGAAGTCAAACCGGTTTTCAAACGACATCTGCCCGTTGACCATGCGATTTTTTGCAGCTTTGCTGAGCAAAACAGCTCCCTCTAGCACACAAGTACATATGTAGATCCTTGTTGCCGTTAAAACTCTTTCCTGCAAAGGCAGTGTATCATCTTTCAACTTGCAACTTGTGTACAACCTGCCAGTCACTGGCACTGAGTGGTTGCTACCTGTGTTGCCGTCACAACCGATTGCATAGCATAACAGCACGGCCTGGCACAAAGCCTGAGACAAAAAGATAGTGAACTCCAGCAAACAAGACGCAGACTCTTGAACTCCAAATCTCCCATGTTCAATACCAGATATATCTCTTATTTATCTCACATTTCAACTCACAGCTCACCACCCACACTCATACATATACCAAATATCTCTTATATATACCATTTCACGGGAGGTGCTAGATTAATAAATCCAATAACAACCGCAGCTAACCAAAGCTATCCACCCGGTTCTGGGTTCCTGCAGGGGTCATTTTGGTGCTCAGCAGCATCAACTCGAGCAGAGTACCCAACACTCAGGCTACGTCATGTCATCACCAGTGCTCTCCATCCTGCACAAACATGGCTACAAATATTTGCCAGGCGTGTGCCGAATGTACGGCAGCATATGGGAAAGTTTACTGTACCTGTCCATGCACCATGCAAGCCAGAACCTGCTACAGCCTGAATTGCAGCAATGCATCATTGCTGTTGAAAAGAAGGCAGCGCAGCAGACCTGCAGCTGGCAGGTATGTTAACAAGGAGTTTACATACGCCATGTATGTGGCAGCACAATGCAGACTATTTAGCCGTGTAAGTAGTGTCTGCTGCGCAGACAATGGCTCGTTTTGCACAAAGCACCTGTCACCGAACACACGGCTTGGCACACAAAAAAATCCAAACCTTGAACAGGTTCAAGACAGGTGCTGCAGCCTACATCAACAGCATCAGCATGCGCGTGAGTCACATGGCTTGCTGCACAAGGCAATGTTAGACGTAGCTGCACAAAGCATGGTTGGACCTTGACTGGCTACCTGATATGTTTCCTGTTTTTGATTTCACGAAGCTGTGGTTTTGGTGTGCACAAAGCTCCAAGTTCATCATGTTACCCATCAAGCCATAGCATTGACGCCATCGGCCCCGCCCCAATGGAGCGGTAACAAGCTCCAAGTTTGTGCTGCTGGTTGGTCACCAACCCATAGTGTGGCATCCTGTCCCACCAATGATTGGTGCAAGCAGACAGATTCAGCTGGATAGCTGAACAGCGATGCACTGTGTCGCACGTTTGTTACAGGAAGCACATCGCAGCCACACCTTCAGCTTGACCATGCTCTGTTCAAAGGCACTGTTGGTCTGCTTCGCAAAACAATGGCACCGCGCTGCCTGATCATGATCTCCAAGCACACTATCATAGGTGGAGCTAGCACTCACGCTGTCCGATCAAGCTTACCTTGTTTGTGGTAAAATATGATAGCGGTGGAACATTCAGTTACAATCGAATTCGTTGGTAACATGCTGGTCACCCCATCCATGCTGGTGCAGTACAGGCGTCGGATAGTGGCAAGTCAAGGCAACAGCTGCTGCAATGCACAAGCTGTGTCGGCAGGGTGTACCAACCGTGGCTAGAAGTTCTTGTGGTGCGCAGCAGCTTGGTGCAGCCCCGGACGTTGGAAACACAGCAACGTTGTGAGTCAGGTCACCTTTGTGGGTGGGCCTGTGGCCCTACTTTGGTAACTGGTCAAGCGCCACCGCTGCCACTGCAGGAGCCGATGCTGACCTGTTTGAAACCCTTGCCACACGGTGTGCTTCCTGCAGTGGTGGTGTGCTTATCACTGCACACGATGTTGTTGCGCTGTGAAACAGTGGCCACGTTTCTCAGTGAGTTTGTTGGAGAGGGGATCTGTATGGTTGGTGCATGACAAGGCGTCTGAATCAGATCGGACACATCGGATATGCAACAGACGCTGTCACGCCAAAACAACTCAAGCTGTGTGTGTGACACTAAAAGTGAAGTTGCAATTTGTGTCATGACAAAGCATCAGCATATTGTGACCACTGCTGCAACGACTACATGTCTGGTTATGGCGGTCATGTCGGCGAGGCATGTCATGCATGGGAGCTGGCAGGTGGTGGCGAGCGCCAGCACTATCTACTGGTTGCGATACTGTGTCACTTTTGCCCCTGCATGCTGCAAGAACGACCCAACACACAAGATAAATGTAATATTACATCAACACCAGGCCTTGCCAGCACGGTTTGCACCTTACCACTAACACAGAAAGCACAACAGTGCAGAGCAAGAGCACAGTAAACCTAAACCCAACCCCATATTGCATCCGTTGTGAAGGCACTAATGCACAGTCAGATGATGAGTGCGCACCAAAAAGGCGAACACGCAGAGCAAGGCACAGCAATTGATAGCACATGCATTACGCAAAACAGGCAGCTGCAAAAACATACCATGTACGAGTCAGAATGTGTCTGGCAATACCATCAGGGCCTTCTGCAGTCAGCCGCTGTCAGCACAGGGCGGAGTGTGCTACATCAGACATGAGCAATGCAACAGCATGCTCCTTGTCCCTGCACGCTAGTCAAGTGCAGCAAAGACCTGCATAAAGAACATGATGGGAAGCCGCAAAGCTGCTAGGTATCGCACCATGCTGCGCTGTCAGAAAGCAACAACTTAACACCAGCTGCTGGGACTGAACACACCAGCGCAACCTGCAATAACAAGCAGGTGTTGAGAACGAGCCAACCATATATGGTTGCAACCAGCAAGACTGCCTAGTCGGTTGTCAGAGCCTGCAGGCCACAACATGTTTTGACAGTGCTGCTATCAACCACAAACTCATACTATCTACTGCTGTGCAACCCTGTGCAGCACCAATGTGCATGTGACATCACCCCATCTACACGTGCAGGTGCCCCTGGTGAGAGGAGCTTGTTCGGAACTCTGCTACAACAAGATACAGAGCATGCGGAGGTGCGTGCTTTATGGCCTAAGCAGCTGAAAGCATATACTTTAGCAGTAGCTAGCCTCCCTACTCTGCACTCGGCACCAGCGACAAGGCACCCAAAAGCCGCCGGCAGGCGGCAGCAGGAAGGCCCGGACAGGGGGTTCAGCAGTGCAGGAATGCTGCACAGCACAAGCACAATAAAGGCCGTGCTACATGCTGTCGAGTCACAAGGCATGCTGTGTATGTGTGACAAATGATGAATGGAAACGAGCAATTCCTGCTGTGCCACCGCAGCTGCAGCTGGATCACACCAACGCCTACCACGACACGTGCCAGGCATTGCCAAACAACCTGTACCTGTCTGCTGCATTTCAGGCCGGCTTCATCTCTCTGTGAGGCATCTATAGGTTTTTGATTGTTCAGGTGTTTCCTTTGCAAATGCAACCATATACTGCAGATGCGTTCTTCGTTCCAGCCCAGCTATTCAACTGCACACTGGCGGCCTACACTGCACAGTCACAAAGGGCCTCAGCAGAACCAGACAGCAGACAGCCATAACAGACTCCTCAAACCTCACTTATTTGTGCTTCAAAGCAAGAACGGGGAACAGCGGATGAAGCATCTGTTGTGTTGGCGTGCTGACACGGGCCATGCTGACCTGCCAGCCAACGCACATGCTACAGCTTGCATGAGTGCGATACATCGCGCTGTCACCGGCGGGCAAGGCAGGTGTGCCCGTTATTCATCAAACAGAAACTCGGGATGCGGGCATCTCCCCTGTTCCTCCACCATCCAGGAAGTATCGTCTTCTGCACACCTGTCCAAAGTTGCTGCCCCACTGCCAACCGTGGGGCAGTGCTGGAAGCTGCAAATGCACATCTCAGGGGTCGGGGAGGCAGCACCTGCAGGCATCAACGCAGTTGCAGGCATCGATCTCATTCAATCTGCGCCATTGGGGGTTGTGCAGCATGCCTGGCAGCACTGGTGCTGTTTGCTGAGATGGAAGGCAGCAGTTTGCGCAGCGTGTCATGCCACTGTCGAGGTGGGCACATTAGCCATGCAGCACTGCAGGCCCGTCCCTTTTCCAGCATGCTCTGTTGCTGGTTTGCCAACCCAGCCTCCCAGCACAGCAATGCTGTGGGCCACAGCCTGCCACTCACACTGCATCTGATGGGTTGAAGAAGGTGCCTGAGTTGGGGTTGGGCCCTGCGTAACGGCGAACGTGTAGCAGTGTCAACAGGTCAGCAAAACACTCAACGTTAGCGACGACAGCGGCACTACTGGTGGCTAGCTGTGGTGCTGCAGGCAGCTGCCTGTGCTGCAAGCCCTGCCCATGGAGCAACCATAAGGTTTCCACACCGCAGCAATGCCTGACTCTGAATCATGCGCATTTGCTGCGTGACATGTACACAGTCCCAGCATTTGACGGTTGTGTGAGCCGTGTCTAGTCTTGATGCATTGGAAGTTCATCACAAGTGCCGCTGGTTGAAACCTTGTGTGCTGGCAGTGGTCACTAGATGCCCTGCAACTCACACAGCGCCTTTGCAGGGTCGCAGTAGTATGTTTGAGCCCCAGGAGTGAGGGGGTCCGTGTCTCCACATGTGGGCATGGGCTGCAAGCGCAACGTGCAAAGCAGGCAGAGTTTAGTTCAAAGCTTGATCAACAAACCATTGCGTGTAACGTGTGCATGATGCAGCTGCAAAAGGCCAGTCGTTGAATTTTATGTGCACGCACCTTTGAGTACAGCAACAGTCACAACACGCGGCTGATGTACAGCAGACAATGCATCAGTTCATCCTACCCGGCAGCATATCTTCTGTGATGGTGGCGAGGCCATGGCCTTGCGCTCGTCAAACTGCTTGCCAAACCCACACGTCACAGTCTGGTTGCCAGGTGTGATAGGGTCCATGTCGGTGCATGTGGCAACCTGTGGGGACAGTGCCAATACACGCGTGTTGAGAGCGTGCCCCGATGGCCCTGCACAACTGGAGCAATATTTGCTGCTGCAATGCATCCCTATGAGCCTCTCGTTGGCTCCTGACTGGGGTTCCCACTCCTCGTTGAGTGGAGCATGTAATGTAATGTAATGTAATGCATGCTATGGCATGTAAGTCTGCTGCTATCATATCACCACTGCAGATAGTGGGTACAGACTGTGGTGCACCCAGCATGGTGGTGGGCTGTGGCGTGCTGCTGCTTTTCTGGTGGAAAGTGGCAGGAGATCAAAGCTACTGCTGGTAGAGCATTCAAGAGGCAACGACGCAACAGATGTCAATGGCGTTCAACTGAGCTGCGCACGCTGCGCAACAGCTGTATCCACTCACCAAACAACACCTGCATACGCAACCGCAGAAAGCAGAGGTGGCAGCTGTAAGTACACTCTTCTGAATGGGCAACAGATGAACGTGGGTCACGTCCAACGCTGTCCTGCAGCTTGCTGGTGCAGTTGTGCTGACTGCTGCATCTACACAGTGGCAGCATGCTGGACGAATGCAGCTCGTGCCTTGCCACTTATGATTGCAATGCCGCCCTTTCATGACTGCCATGTTGTGCAGCACTGACAGCCGCATTGAAGCAAGCTGGGTAGTTCAACTACATGACGTGTCCAGCAGCAGCAGCAGCAGCAGCAGCAGCAGCGTCATGTGCTGTGCACTCACAGGGTGTCTGATGGGTTCACTTCATCAGCTCCAGGCCTGAAGACAAGACCCTTGGCAGGATCACCTGCAGCAGGACGTGATTCTTATTGATTGTGCCTAGTTATTACGCCTTTTACACTTCTTGTGTGTTCTGCTGCAAGTGAACATGAATGATCACTGCTACATGGCACAGTGGTTGCAGTTGCTGTGGCGCAGATTATAATGAGCACTGTTCAACGACAGTGCAACAAAGGTCTGCAGTGCAGCTCGACTGTAAGCAAACCCCAGGGTGCTTACAGTAGTAGTTCTGGTCCCCTTCCTTCTGTGGGTAGATGTCTTTGCATGTGGGGACCGCCTGCAAGCAGCAACAGCGGCAGCGCAAGCAGCCTCTATCAAGGATGTCTGGCTGACTGCCGTACAACCTATAGTTGCTTCATGCAGCAGCACCAAGCCCTGTGCGTGCGGCAAGCGGGCACACAGCAGACCACGCAGCATAGCCATGCCACGCAGACTACTATGTGCTGGCAAGCCTGCAATGCTGGGTATCTGCATGGACCTCTGCGCCGATCTAACATGTGCTGAGCACGTTTATGAAGAGGCTGCAACTCACAGAGCAGCACGTAGCTGCTGTTGGCGGGGACACATTGTCAGAGGACATGTTGTAGGTGGTGCCATTGGCGCAGGTAAAGCGCTCCAGTGTGCCTGATGATGGGTCAACATCACCGCATGTAGCCCTCTGCAAGCGGCACCAGCAGCACGAGCAGTTCACACACAGGATGGACACGTTGAGTCAGGCGATAGCTGTGTCTCGCTGACAGCAGGACCAGCGGCTTGCAGCGACAAACTGAGCAGCAGCAGCAGCAGCAGCAGCAGCTTGCTCAACAGCCGGCTGGCAGTGCCAAGCCCTGCAGATACTTTGTGTCTCACGCCGGTAGGCAGCACAAACAGCTGCAGCAACCCTGTAGCTAGCACTGCTGTAGGCTGGCATCACAAACGTGTGTTGAGCAGGAGTGCTTGCACATCAGTGCACAGGCTGCGCCGCTCACCAGGCAGCACGTGGCGTCGCCAGGTGGGCCGGCCATGCCTGCATCTGGCTTTGGAACCAGCCCCTTTGTGGCGTCGCATACGTACGGCTGTGGACCGTCAAGGCTGCTGTCTGTGTCACCACAGGTTGATGCAGGCTGTGCATGGAGCAGCAACCAACGGTTTGAGACGTGGCAAAGGGGGGCAGATATTAGGTGGTTGCTCCCCCAAATGAGGTTGTTGCAAATGCGGCATTTAATGAGGGCCTAGAGCTGATGATTTTGCACGGTGCACACAAGCACCTGAGCATAAGTTTCAAGACACAGATTGCAGCATCCAATAATGGGAGGGATTGTATCATGCTGCATGCATACATTCATGCATGCACTCACGCATGCAAAGTGTTATCAGCGATCTGACAGTGTGGTGTGCCATGCTGTACAGAGCATCAACTCACCATGCAGCACCTGGCAGCCAAGGACAGCAGCAGTAGAAGCAACAGCAGCAGCAGCAGCAGCAGCAGCAGCACATAATATAGCTCAAGTAGCAGACGTATGTAACTCAGGAGTGCTGTGGGCCTTGCTGTGGAACTAGGCACACCACAACACTCGCATGTGGCAAGTGCACAGTTTTGAGAGAACAGAAGCAAAATCAAGGAAGTGACAGAAAGAGGAAGCGTCACACATAGGACGCGCGGCATGGCATGGTTTGGCTGCTGACGTGCTGCAGTGGCGAAGCTCACTTCTCACGGCTGGGAGGCCCGTAGTTGTCCATCGCGGGGTTGTACACGGTGCCCTTACCACACCATACACGCTGCGCACCCGGCTTATATGGGTCCTGGTCAGCACATGTCCGTTTCTGCGTTGGGTGTAACCAGGCATAGATGCACAGGATTAGGCGAGGCAGCAGGAGAGGCAACTGCGCTGCTTGGGAAGCAAGACATTAATCACCGGCATACACTGTGGAGGGCATGCCGTGCCAATGCTGTTGTGGTGCTGCCTTGGCATGCTGGTACCTGGGGCGATACAGCCACACCCACAACTGTGGCAGCAGCATTGTGCATGCAGAACACTGTCATGTCTGGTTGTCCCGTGTTCCTGACACTTACGAAGCAGCACACTTCCAGCGATGGGCTGGGCGCAAAGCTGTTGTTCTGATTGACCACGTAGCCATCCTCGGGAGGGCAGTAGAATGGCTGGCAGCCTGGTGTCGACGGGTCGACGTCAAAGCAGCTGATTTTGGGCTGCATTTGTCAGCAAACACATGCCATTCGGCAACAAAAAATGTCATGTGTCGGTTATCAGTATCAGTACCATTCGTCCTGTTCAGCAAAACACATGCCATTCGTCCTGTGAGGGTGAGACCCTTGTTGGACGCTAGACAGGCGCATCAGCGCACTCACATCCAGCTACTGCAGCAGCAATGATGGAAGAACATGGTGCTGACTACACCCTCATGAGCGGAATATTGCTTCGCTGGGCTTGTGCCTGAGGCACGTCCGTCCTGTACTGTGTCATTGGTATTGGTAGCAGACACATACGTGGCTACGAGCACTTGTTGCACAGCAGGCCACCACTTGCAATTGCTGAAATTAAGGGCGGAGAATTACACATCAGCGCACCATGCAGCAGACTTGCGGCGAGGGAGGGCTGTAGTCGGACATGTTGGTGTTGACCACCCAATCGCCAGGCGGGCAGGCCTGCGGCTGGTTGCCTGGCGTTGCGGGGTCAGTGTCGGCGCATGTTTGGTTCTGCACACAGCAGCACCCGCAGCAGCAGAAGATTCAAACCCAATTGTGATCACGACATTATGACATGTCAGGTTCTGCGTTGGTGGCACCTGTGCTTAAAAACACACAGCTTAGTATGTGGTGGTTGCTGGAGTGCTGTTTGTTGGCGTTGTCATGCAGCTGCAAGTCCTGCATCTGGAGTAAAACAGACTGCAGCAGCGCAGCATATACTATGGCAGCACCTAGCAACAGTTTGTGAGATAAGCTTGTCTGTGTTGTCAGCAGGTGCAGCACGGCATCCCTCAGTCGTACGCCTTGCGATACAACCAGTATGCTATGTTCTTTCGAACAGCGTGGCAGCTGTCGAGCTTATTGATGCAGTGCACTATCTGTGAGCTGTTGGAGATTGTGCCTGAGCCGGCAGCCTGCAGGGGCAGCAGGTGTGCAAAACTGATATCACAGCAACTCACCACGCAGCAAGCGCTCTCGCTGGGGGGGGTGGCCATGCTGCTGCCTGGCTTGGGGCCGGAACCGGCAGGGCACACATACGGCTGGTCATTTGCCTGCACTGGGTCAGTGTCTGCGCAGGTGGCAGGCTTGGGCTGCACACGCGCAAGGGTGCCAGTGAAGAAACAGGGGCAGGCCTCAAATTAGCAATGTACAGGTATACATCTGCTGGAAGGGCATAAGCAGCATGTTGCAGGAAGGGTGCTTGTGTTAGGTTTACAACCAGTCGGTGAGCACATGCACAGTGTTGCCCATGACACCCTGCTGAGCTTCTGCGTGTCTGTAAGTGGCCCCAGTGCCTACCTCGCAGCAGGTGTTTTCGCCGGGCGGTGTTGCCATGTCACTGTCTGGCTTGCGGTTGTAGCCTGGCGGGCAGGTGTAGGGCGAGACCCCTGGCTCTGTGGGCTTGGTGTCGCCACAGGTGGGAGGCGTGATCACCTGTGCGTATGCAAGAGATACAACGATGCAGACTTTACGCTTAGGCAAACATATATGATTGGTGGACTATCTGCTGTGATCATGTTCAAGGTAAAGCAATCATCTGTGGTATTTATGTAGCAGCTCCTTGTGCTTAGCGATGTATTTTACACGGCGCTCCTTGATTCTGAAAAAACAATGTGATGCATACATGCGTGCCGTCAAGCAGTTACGCAGTTCAAACAGCAGGCACGAAGATTGGGTCACATATGCCTGCTAACTCACCCTGCAGCACACAGCAGCGCTGGGGTTGGTCGCCATCGCAGCGCTTGGCAAGAACTCCAGCCCAGCAGTGCACTGGAACGGCCTTGGGGCGACCCTGCCCAGGTCAATGTTGCCACAGGTGGCCTGCAGCAAAGAAGCAGACAAAGCGCGGAAGGCAGGCGGGCATCAGAGTCAGCAGCAGCAGGCATGTAGGATGATGTAAACACCAAGTTGCAAGCACACAGGCAGGCATGTGGGCAGGTGACTAGTGCAAAACAACAACCATCAAACGCATTCTAGCTTGGCGAACACACCAGCCGAAGCAATCTGTTCTTCCATGCATGTATTGATACCGGCTCAGAACACAGCGCACCAACAAGCCATGCCAGCTGCGCTTACCAAGCAGCACGTGTCATCGGAGGGTGGGCTGCTGCCCGTGGCTGTGCTGTCCACTGCACTGCCAGCTGGGCAGACCCATGGCTGGCCGCCAGCCTGGGTGGCGTTGGTGTCACCGCACGTGGCGGGGATGGGCTGCAGGCGACGGTCAAACACATATGTGATTCAGATGGGAGGGGAGAACTGCAGCATATGACACACAAGCATCACACGCAAGCGGCCAACAGCACGCAGACAGAAACAAGGTTGCCAGGCCTGGCCCTGCGTCGTCGGAGTGCCATGATGAATGCACGACTGCAGCCACTGTTCACAAGCCAGTTGCAAGCGCTTACCACGCAGCAGGTGTCGTTGCCGGGTGGTGTTGCCATGTCACTGTCTGGCTTGCGATTGTAGCCTGGCGGGCAGGTGTAGGGCTGGGCATTCGGCTCGGCGGGCGCTGTGTCGCCACAGGTGGGAGGCGACAAGTTGACCTGTGTGTATGCAGGGCATGTCAAAAGCATAACTCGTGACAGAGAAAACATTGACCAGGTGTAACACAGGTTTTGACAATGTTTGCAGGGTTATTAATCACCACACACAGCCACAACCGCAGCATACGCGTGATGCAGGATAGAATGATGCCAACAGACGGACAGCTCTCTTCTGATGTGACATCTACGGTGCCTTTGAATCAACCCACCACGCAGCAGACACCATTGCTGGGGCTTGTGGCCATGCTGCTGCCTGGCTTGGTGCTTGAACCGGCTGGGCAAGCATACGGCTGGTCGTTTGGTTGCACTGGATCAGTGTCTCCGCAAGTAGCAGGCTTAGGCTGCATGTGCGCAAATACAGCAGGATCAGACACAGCAACAGCATAATCAGCACACTCAAGTCGCTGGAATTACGCAGCAAATGCAAGAGCCAGCGGCCTGGCTTGGCAGGCAAGAGAGCAAACCACACAACAGCTCCGAAACACTACCTCTCAACGCCATGTGCGGCATACCTGCTCGATGACACTGCTGCTGCACAGCTGCACGTGGCAGCCGTTCCTACCTTGCAGCAGGTATCGCTGCCGGGTGGTGTGGCCATGTCACTGTCTGGCTTGCGGTTGTAGCCTGGCGGGCAGGTGTAGG
>RWJK01001348.1:0-10124 GCA_004335835.1 Scenedesmus sp. ARA3 | reverse complement strand
GCCTGGCGGGCAGGTGTAGGGCGAGACCCCTGGCTCTGTGGGCTTGGTGTCGCCACAGGTGGGCGGCGTGGTCACCTGTATGTATGCAAGAGACACAAAGATGCAGACTTAGGCAAATATATACGAACGGTGGACTATCTGCTGTAATCATGTTCAGGGTAAAGCAATTATCTGTGGTTTTGATGCAGCAGCTCCTTGTGCTTAGGGATGTATGCAGACCTGACCACCACCAAATGTGTCGTGTGAGGCGCTGTTGCTCTGTAGTGAACTCAAGCTTCGTGGCAATGGCAGCATGCAGGATATCACGTTACGTTGCCGACACCCTAAACAAACTCACTACGCAGCAAGCGCTCTCGCTGGGGGGTGTGGCCATGCTGCTGCCTGGCTTGGGGCCGGAGCCGGCAGGGCACGCATACGGCTGGTCATTTGCCTGCACTGGGTCCGTGTCTGCGCAGGTGGCAGGCTTGGGCTGCACGCGCAGTGAGACGGGCAGAGACAGCAGAACAGGCTGTCAAAACAAGTTTGATTCAAGACACCACTCACACACCACAACACTATAAAGCATATGCAAGGGATCAGGGCCTTCTAAGCGATTGCTGGCAAATGCGCCATCGTTCAAGTTCTGAGCACTGAAATACAGCATGTGTGTGTAGCAGCGGCTGCATGCAAACCAAGTGCGTACCACGCAGCAGGTGCCGTTGCCGGGTGGTGTGGCCATGTCACTGTCTGGCTTGCGGTTGTAGCCTGGCGGGCAGGTGTAGGGCGAGACCCCTGGCTCTGTGGGCTTGGTGTTGCCGCAGGTGGGTGGCGTGGTCACCTGCGCGTGTGCAGGTCACACAGGAGGCATGAGTTACCAGGCCAGCTATGCTGGAGGGTGAACACTGCAATGCGCATCGCTTGTGCCACCGTTGTATTCTGACATAACCCACAGACCGCTAGTTGTACTGGCAAAGTAAACGGTAGCGCGTGAATCTCCCCAACTTTTAGTGTTGGCCGTATGTTGAAAGCCTACGCTACTGCCAGAGGGCCCTCACCACGCAGCAGGCGCTTTCGCTGGGGGGTGTGGCCATGCTGCTGCCTGGCTTGGGGCCGGAACCGGCAGGGCACGCATACGGCTGGTCGTTTGCCTGCACTGGATCAGTGTCTGCGCAGGTGGCAGGCTTGGGCTGCACACGCAGTGAGACGGGCAGAGACAGAAAGATGGAGGCAATCAGAGGTTGGAGGCAATCAGAGGTGAATCAACAGCACTGCATAACTTACACTGCACAACACTACAAACCTGAATCAACATGTGACAGGCCTGCCCGGGCGAGCACTGGCAAGTGCGGCCTCCTCTCACACATGCACAGCGTAGCTACGTGCTGATACATAGCATGCTGTGTTGCGGCTGTTGCATGTACTCAAACTTGAAAGCAGTGCCTACCACGCAGCAGGTGTCATTGCCGGGTGGTGTGGCCATGTCACTGTCTGGCTTGCGGTTGTAGCCTGGTGGGCAAGTGTAGGGCGAGACCCCTGGCTCTGTGGGCTGGGTGTCGCCGCAGGTGGGAGGCGTGGTCACCTGCGCGTATGCATGGCAACCAGACAGCACGCTATGGGTGTTGCACACATGACAAATTGCTGATGTAATCCTTTCAGCAGGTGGTCTAGCCTAGTAGTGAGGTAGGGCCACCACCATAGGCGCGCATGCTTGTGCCAGGGCGTAATGCACGTGCACAGCTATCTGATTTGTGTAAGAGTAGCTGCGGTGCTTGACGAGTGCAGCTGGGCACATTCTTGGCTCCTGCTGAGACCCAGCATGGAACTATACCTGGCAGCAGGCAGCCTCGGTTGGGTTGATGGCAGTTGCACTGCCTGGCTTGGGCACTGTTCCGGTGGGGCACGGGAAGGGCTTGGGCCCGGGCCTGCTCAAGTCGGTGTTGCTGCAGGTGGGCTGCACATGCATCCAGAGTGGCAGGCATTTGATCATGGTCAGCTGTTAGCAGCATTGTGGTGTCCATTAGCCTTTTCTGATTCACTGAATTGCGATAGCGGCAGCACGGGTCCACCAGCTTGCTTGCTTTGCTTTGTCACTGTATCTTTCCACAACCTTTCAAGCTGTACGGTGTGACAATAAAAATCATATGCTGAGCCATTCAGCAACAGGGTACCACCCTCTTTGTGTCACAGAGCAAGTCGAGCGAAGAGCACCGCCTGTGCATTTCCGGCAAAAAAGGGCTCCTCTTACCTGAGGCTCCAAACACGCAAAGCAACAGCAAAAGCAAGGTCAAGGCTTCAGTGCAATCCTCACCAGGCAGCACATGTCATCTGACAAGTCTGTGACAGTCTCGCCGCTTGGGTCCAGCACACTCCCAGTTGGGCAGGAGTAGGGCTGTGCCCCGTTTTCAACACTGTTGGCATCAGCGCATGTGCCAGGCAATGTCTGCGGAGCATCAACGGAAACAGCAACCACACGCTGTCAAGACAAAGCAGCTTGAAGAGCAGCCTTTGCTGACAAGCCACAGCAACAAGCGCCAGCCATATGAAGTGGAGTGCCACAATGCTGCACCTGCAGGTGCATGCACACAGCCACGCCCACACAATATCTGCAGTTCTGCTTTCTGTGCATGTGCTGCGATGCTGCAAGGCATGGCTGCCACCAGATGCTGCAGCGTCTGCATGATCACTCACGCCGCAGCACACTTCCTTGCTTGGCGGGCTGTAGAATTCCTTCGAACCCAGGAAGACATGGCCTGACGGGCATGGGAACAGCTTTGGACCAGGCCTACTCAGGTCCCAGTTGCTGCAGGTGGCCTGCAAGAAGCAACAACACTCTGTTAGCCTGGCCCCGCGGCTGACACTTACTACTTGATACCTGGACACTAGAGAGCCACTGGTGCAGGCACTGCAAGGCTGAGCAGGGTTGAGGCCGCAGCATAGCGGCAACAGGGCAGGATACCTACCACGCAGCACTTGGCATCCGACGGTGGTCCAGCTGTGCTGCTGCTGCTGTTCATCTTGCTGCCACGCGGGCACGTGTATGGCTGGTCTCCTGACTGGCCGACATCAGCGTCACCACATGTGGGCGTTGCGACAAGCTGCACGTGAGCACAGCAGACATACAAGGAACATTATTCTGGTGTTATTGCAGACAGTCTGCGTGCGCAGGACTGAACATTGAAGTTTTGGCATGTATGGCATGCAGGCTTTCTGATATCCGCTGCTGTACACTGTTCAGCATTTGCTCATGACCATGAATGTGCTGAGAAGCCCCATGGGCCGCATAGACCAGCTGCACTCAACATGGAGCCAGCAGGGGCCTGCTCACCACGCAGCAGGTGTTGTCGCCTGGCGGTGTTGCCATGGCACTGCCTGGCTTGGGGCCGTAGCCGCTTGGGCAGCTGTGTGGCTGCTGGCCATCTGTGCTGAGGTTTGCATCGCTGCAAGTGGCCTGCAGGAGCACCAGTACGTGGCGCAGCAACACAAGCGCAGCACAGCAAGAAAACCTCAAACGTGACTGATGAGATTGTACAGCTTTCCACGTTCAAACATACGTATCCAGATGCTTTAGTTCATGCTTGGTGAGCCACAAAGCACTTGCTGACCCCCTGCGCTGTGCAGTACATGTGTCACTCACCAGGCAGCAAGTAGGAACGGTTGGCGGTGATGCAGCACCACCGCCAGTTTTGGCCACTGTACCAGTGGGGCAGGCAAATGGCTGGTCCCCTGGCAGGGTGAGGTCATCGTCCCCGCAGGTGCGGGACTTGGCAGCCTGCGACAGCAGTAAGCGGCGCGTTTTAGGTGCAGCGGCAGCGCACAGTTGATGCGCTGCGGCCAGCATGCGCCACATGGATAGAGGGAACTAGCATCAGTTGTCAGGCAAATGATCTAAGATCAGCGTCAACTGCCGTGCAGAGCTACACCGTTTGCCATGTTGTGCATCATGCTGATGGGGCGGCAGGCAAGCACTGCCAGGTCAAGAAGACTGCTAACTCACCCTGCAGCACACGACAGCGCTGGGGTTGGTCGCCATCGCAGCGCTTGGCAGGAACTCCAGCCCAGCAGCGCACTGGAAGGGCTTGGGGGCGACCCTGCCCAGGTCAATGTTGCTGCAGGTGGCCTGCAGCAAAGAAGCAGACAAAGCACGGAAAGCAGGGCGCAAACCAATCAACAACCACCAGATGTGCACGTGCATGCTGAATCTAAGACTTTGCAGGCAGGCATGCATGCATGTATGCGTGCAGGTAGACATATGGTATGCAGCACACCAACGATCAAACTTCGTTCCAGCTGCGCTAACACATCCTTCACAAGCAGCCTGTTCTGTCATGCATGATACGGAACTGCAGGCCTGAGCGTCAGGTTGTAACGTCAGCTGCACTCACCGAGCAGCACTCGGAGTCGGAGGGTGGGCTGCTGTCCGCATTGGTGCTGTCCACTGCACTGCCAGCTGGGCAGACCCATGGCTGGTCGCCAGCCTGGGTGGCGTTGGTGTCACCACACGTGGCCGGGATGGGCTGCAGGCAATGGTTGAAATCACAACAGGGTGGCGCGTCAAACTGAAGGAAACACTGCAGTATGCGAAACCACCAGACAACAGCAAACATTCATTGATCTGGTTTAGGTACCATGTTCTATGGGTTTGCATTGGTTGCTGCAGTTACTGATGTTATGCACTCACAATGCAGCAGATATTGTCGCCGGGTGGTGTTGCCATGTCACTGTCTGGCTTGCGGTTGTAGCCTGGCGGGCAGGTGTAGGGCTGGGCATTCGGCTCGGTGGGCCTGGTGTCGCCACAGGTGGGAGGAGTGCTGGCCTGTGATCACATGCAGAAGTAGTAACGTATCTTCAGCACGTCAGGTATACTGATGTTTGAGACAACAAGACATGCAAGGCAGCAGTTGCATGCAGGTAAGGTGGACGCCAGCACGAGATGGCACAGTTGTGCAGCTAAAGCGCCCTCAGCCACGCCACTACACCGCCACACCTTGCAGCACACGGCAGCGCTGGGGTTGGTTGCCATTGCAGCACCTGGCAGAGGCTCCTGCCCTGCAGGGCACGGGAAGGGCTTGGGGCCGGGCCTGCTCAGATCACTGTTGCTGCAGGTGGCCTGCATATGGCAGGGTAAGCAGGCACAGATAGAAGTGTGGACATATAGAAACGCTGCCGTTGCAGAAGCTGACGTACTGTGATGCTGTGATCAAGAATTGCAAAGCAAGCAGCAGCCTGCTTCAGTGCACGGTTCGAAAAGGCTAATGAATGCAAGGCATCAACCACAACATTGTTGTGGCTGCTTACCATGCAGCACTCAGAGTCCGATGGAGGGCTTGAGGCAGCACTGGCGCCATCAGGCGCACTGCCGGCAGGGCAGGCATACAGCTGGTTTCCTGGCTCAGTGGCATTGGCATCGCCACACGTGATGGCCAGCGGCTGCGTACAGGATGAAGGGGCAGGCGGGTGCCCATGATACAGGTTAGCATCATAACTGTTTCTTGCAGTGGTGTCAAGCTTGTTGCCTGGTGGTGCCTCTTGAGCGCTGTATGCCGCGCCACGCACATCATACATGCCATGCCGCTGGGTGACCAGTAGAGAGCTTCCAGACCCTGCTGGCGGCTGCAGTGCTTGCAGAGCATCGCATTGCGCAGCTGAAAGGCAGCAAGGAGAGAGGAAAGTTACATGTGGGTCCTGGCATCATCGTGTGTGATAGGCAGCAATGTCCACCACTCACGTTGCAGCACGCGTCCTGTGAGGGTGGCGACATGCTGGCAGTGCTGGCGTCGGGCTCCGAGCCTGCTGCACATGCAAACGGCTCCGGGGCAGGCGTGAGGGGGTCAATGTCCCCGCACGTCATTTGCTGCAGCACAGCACAGCATGGCACAGCACGGGAAGCAGCTGCTGGTGAGCATGTTGTAGGCCGCTGCGTGTCGCGCGCAAGGCGCGCTCGCCAGACAAACCAGCTTGCAAGAATGGGCCTGGTCGACCAAACAGTGTGTAAAACAGATGTATCTACATGTACAACAACATCTTTGCAGGTGAACAGGCGCACTCACCAGGCAGCAACCATCCTCGCTAGGATCGTCAGCATCTGCTGTGGGGTCATACACAAGCCCCTTGGACGCATCGCACACAAACTTCTGTGCCCCTGCTGTGGCAGGCTCGGTGTCAGCACATGTCGGCGTCTGGGCAGCCTGCATTGCAGGAGAATGACAGTAGCACATGACTTGCCTGAACAACTAGTTGCCTTAGATGGATAGCCCACAATCGTGTGATGCAGCTTCATGTGTCTGCAAACCGCCTGTTTCTTTCACCGCTGTGCAGTCTGCTGGCATGAATGAGCTGCAGAGGCAGAGGAACCCAGTTGGCTGAGACCTGCCATCCCCTGTTGACAAAAACCTCCTCAAGCGTGTTGCAGGGGAGTCTGAGGTTCCAAGAGGGAAGCGCCAGCTCGGCAACTCACTGTGCAGCAGTTGCCAGCACTGGGATCTGCAGTGGCTGCGGTTGCATTGGGCACAGTGCCTGCTGGGCACACAAAGGCCTGCCAGCCTCTCTTCGACACGTCGGTGTCAGCACAGGTCGGCAAGCAGCTGCAGGGCGGGCACAAGCACACCAGCCGCATCAACGAGTGCTGTTTTCAGTACAGAATTACCGGATAACAGCAAGCAAGGGCCATACCAGTTTGCTGGTTGTTTGTAGCTGTGGCAAGGTGATGTGCAGATCTGGCTTTCTGCTAGCGCTGTACGTGGGACATCCATTTCCAACTTTTGCGGTGCGGTAAATATAATACTCGGTGCACTGCCGCAGACCGGCTGTCAGCCTGGCACGCGGCTGGCAGCTGGTGATATGTTCAAGATCGACGCTGTGCTTGCTGCTCACCATTGCTCATTGCTGGGCGGGTTGGCCAGGGCATTGGCAGGGTTGGCCTTGCCGCCTCCGGAGCAGACCCAAGGCTGCTTCAGAGGCATCCTCACATTCCTGTCAGAGCAGGTGGGCTGCATCGCGGGCGCAAATGTGACGGGCCAGAAGGGCACGATGATTGTCAGTGAGCTGTCGTGCATGGCATGCCACTATGGTGCTGCAACTGGCTGCAGCTGCTGCCTGTCACCATGGCTGGAGGGGATGCTTGTTCTGCAGCACGTGTCATAAGTTTTTATAGCCCAACCGCATGCATCACGTGCCCAATAACCCCTCTTCCCTGTCGCCAGAGAGACACAAACAGCCATTTTCTTCAGCCTGTGAACCCTCTGTCAGCTACTCACGAGACAGCAAGCTCTGTTGGTCGGTGAAGTTATGGTGGAGCCGCCTGGATTTGGAAGGTTCCCTTCGGAACACTGGAATGGC
This sequence comes from Scenedesmus sp. ARA3, assembly GCA_004335835.1. NCBI lineage: Eukaryota > Viridiplantae > Chlorophyta > Chlorophyceae > Sphaeropleales > Scenedesmaceae > Scenedesmus > Scenedesmus sp. ARA3. Next base: position 2,810 of record RWJK01001348.1, on the reverse strand, counting down.
TGCTTGTCAGGCACGTCCAGGTTTACGTCTGCGCACGTGGCCTGCATTAGAACACCACAATGTCAATTAGTGCATACCAACGCAACTAGCAGCAGCGCAGCAGTCAGGGAACACATAACAACAGCACAACACAGCCTAGATTCAAGTGATCATTGTTGGGGTATGTTGTACTGCTGCGTGTGCCAGTCCTCTTGCATGTGACGCGGTATCTTGCGTGCTGCTGCCTATGCTCCTGTGGGCGTGCAACTCACCCAGCAGCACCTGGCAGGATGATGTTGTAACAGAGTCGACGGCAGAGACAGCAGCAGCACAGCAGGAGAAGTGGCGTCAAACCAAGGGCAACAACACCAGCGTTGCGTAGTAAAACAGCTGTTGTAGGCGATGCAGCACAGCATAGCAGCAAGAAGACGCTACCATGCAGGCTAGCGCGTGGGCGTTGTTGAAGCAGCAATGAACGCTTGCTGTGCTGGACTAGTTGTGTCCTGTGCTCACTTTTTGACTGATGGCGGGCTGACCATGGCGTTGGCTGTGTTGGCCACCGTGCCGTCTGGGCATGCAAACGGCTGTGCGTTTGGTGCTGCTGTGTCCACATCTCCGCAAGTGGGCTGGGCCGCAACCTGTTGCAACCAATTCCATTTCATAAGCATTTGCTGAGCCGTGCTTTGCAGCTGATTGGGCCGGCACAGAGGAGCTGAATGGTGCAGCAACTGCTGCTTATGACTGGTGGCTAGCACCAGACGCAACCGATGCATGCATCATGCGGTAAAATACAGATTTAGAATAGCATTGCAGAGCGCAGCGGTGCCAAGGATGTGAGCTGACTACATCACGTTAGCATGAAACATGCGCACCATGCAGCAGGTGGTGTCGTTTGGTGGCGAGGCCATGTCGCTGCCAGGCTTGGCGATGAAGCCCGGCGGGCACGTGTAGGGCTGCTTGTCAGCCATGCTCAAGTTGCTGTCGCTGCATGTCGCCTGCATATGCAGCACAGGAGCGCATGGCGCCAGGGTAGGCAATGAAGTATGTGTTTTTTTGAAGAGAGGATAGTTACACGTGGACCCTGACACCGTCGTAGCGCAGGTATGAGCCACAACAGGGTGAACACATGGTCTGAGACCAAAAAATCAGAGAGGGAGCGCCCCAAAACACAATGCACACCCGTTCACTTTTAGAATCGTGAGCACCATCCTCTGAGACACTTCACAGCATAGGTGCGCCAGCTGCCCCGTTAGACCAGTAAGCAACCTGCACTCCCAGCCCCAAGGCACTCACCATGCAGCAGGTAGTGACGCTTGGCGGGCCTGCGGTGCCAGCATCTGGGTTGGGGTTGGTGCCATCCGGGCAGTTGAAGGGCTGACTGCCGGCTTCGGTGGTGTTGGCGTCATTGCACGTTGCCGGCGGGATGATCACCGCAGGCTGGAAGCAGCAGGACATTTACAACATCGCATTTGTGAACACAGGATGTGCGCGGCTCTGATGTAAACCTTGCAACACATCAGCATCAACTGCAGCTGCGGCCAACTCTTTGACTATGCAGGGGTAGACAGTCTGTGACAGGTCATGCAAAATTGTGAGTCATCATGGGAGCCTGCAGGTCTGCCATCACACCTTGCAGCATTTAAGAGCAGTTGGGTCGGTTGTCATTGCGTTTGGAAGGTATGGCTCCTGACCAGCAGGGCATGGGAAGGGCTTCGGGCCGGGCCTGCTCAGGTCACTGTTGCTGCAGGTGGCCTGCATGACACAAGCGAACAGCAGGCAGGATCAAAGGAGGCCACGCATCACATGTGCACCTGCTATTATCAAGGTGCTTCAAGGTGTGCCAGCGCGCCATTGTCATACAGGCCTGCACCAGCCATGCACAGCTGGTGGCAAGTGCAGATTCAGCAGCAACTGGAACCGCAGCAGCTGCTTCAGCAAACCACTAATCACGGTTGAATAGTTACCCAGGGTTGGTTTTTAACTCACCAGGCAGCACTCCTCGTCTGTCAGGGTGTCGCTGCTGGCACTGGTGGGGTCGGCGGCACTGCCGGCTGGGCAAACGTACGGCTGCGCCCCCGGCTGGCTGCTGTTGGTGTCACCGCAGGTGCCAGGCACCGGCTGCAGGGGCAGGCAGGCAGCAAAACAGCTGTCGTATGCCATGGTTGCAATGCGAGTGGGCCGCCTTGACCCATAACATGTGCAGCCGTAGTCCGGCATGCACAGCACACTCAGCTGCGTGGTGTTGCTGTAAGAAATGCTCTACATGTGTGCGCTAGGACCAGTGTGAGACGATGTAGGCAAAGCCCAGCTATAACCTGCTCAAAACAGCTTGCTCAGCCTTTGTTTGAGCAACTCACAAAGCAGCAGGCGTCCACGTCGGGGGGGCTGTACATGGCGTTGGCAGCATCCAGCACCTGCCCAGCAGGGCACGCGAAGGGCTTGGGGCCGGGCCTGCTCAGGTCGATGTTGCTGCAGGTGGCCTGCAGCCAGGCAGGCAAGCGGCAGGCAGGCGAGCAACAAGTCAGCAAGAAACCATTCAAACTAGGCTTCCCGCGAACATCAGCATGCAGGCAGGCACGCAGGCAGGTTAATTGAGGGTCATTTTGGCTGATCGCATGCCAGCTGTGCTGACATGCGCACATGGAGCAAGCCGTCTGAGCACATTGGACAACATCACTGCTGCTGCGAAAGCTGTCACAAGGACACTTGCACCACTACTATCTGGCAAGAGGTCAGTGTGGTGACAAGCACAGCAGGCGGCACTCACTGAGCAGCACTCGGAGTCGGAGGGTGGGCTGCTGTCCGCATTGGTGCTGTCCACTGCACTGCCA